>VYZV01019574.1:25019-57354 GCA_013401275.1 Pandion haliaetus
CCCCCGCCCCAGCGCCGGGGCGTTTGGGGTCGCCGGCGGGTCGGGACGTCGCTTTGGTCTCGCAAACCCAAATAGCGAGGAGAGGGCGAAAGACGGCGCCGGGGTGCCCGGCGGGGGGCGGCGGGGGCGGACCCGCCGGCTCCTTGCACGCCAGGGAGCGGAGCTGAAGGCCAGGGCATCCCCCGGCCAAGTCCAGCGCTGCGGGGGCAGCGGCAAGGGGGGAAGTACCTGCGGTAAAACCAGTCGCAAATACCGATTCTTACCGTTTCGGCGAGATCGGGTGCTGAGCTGCACAGCTATTGCTTACAGATGCAAATGCACCCGGCACTGAGGCACCACAGACCATCACCGTCCCAGCTGATGGTACCCCGGCATCATGGCCGCAAAGGGGAAGTGTGTGTTAGCAGATCCTCGCAGGTACCGAGGGGGGACGGCGGAGGAGCAGAGCTCCGTGCCGCAGCGATCGTCATTTTATCAGCGTGGCATTTGTGCGAGCACTACGGTTCACCCAGCGTGCTTCACAGTACATCCGTATGTAAAGAATTGTCCGTGGCATGATGCCAGCAATTTAATTAAAGCACACGGCCTCCTTTGGAAAGTGTTTCTTTGATCACCCTTACTTAACAAAAACCAAAAAGCCCAAGCCCAACAACAACCCCTGACGAGAAGGAAATCACAACTCGCTAGTCTGGAAGGAGTCGGTTCCTTTTTTCCGAAGGTTGCGCAGAGCTAAGAAACAGAAGGAAAACATCGATGACGATCAGGCTGCTGTTCTCAGTTTACAGAAACTACCAAGAGCAGCTCGATAGCGGTAGGTCAGACAATGCTATCATGTCTCATATTTTAAAAATACTGTACAGGTCTTTGAATAGGAAACTTTCACTGGGCTGGATGGAAATATTTAAATTATTAAGCATGAAACATCCCTACCGGTTGTAACAAATCTGCCAACAGCAGGAGAAGGAAGCTCTTTGATGGAGCACAGGAAGACTCACCTGCATGACCACAGTTTAGGTTTTTTTCTGCTAGCCCCGTGTAATGGAAAAGAAGTAAACAGAACACCACTGTTGGAAAATAAAAGCAGATTGCGGAACCAAACAGGTCTCTTTAACACTGAAAGAAGAGGGGGTGAAAGGACGAGTGTCTGACAAGCGCACCCTTTCCTGCATAGCAATACACAGAACTTATCCAGGCATTTAAGGACAAGGCAGAATACATTTGCCAGGTCCTAAAACAAATTAGCAGCACATTTTAACAAAGTAAAAGTTGAGTCATAAAAGTATAAATGGAGGAAAACTGCAGCCTTTGAAGCCTGTGCTTAGAAAGCCTATGTCTAAAAGCTTATGCAACCTGTCTCTTAATTTACATTACCAAATAAAAACATATATTAAAGACCATAAAATAACACACAAAAGCAAAATCTCTGAGAGACTCTCAGCCCCCATCTCACAGAGGAAGAAATCCCTTCAGTGCCAAATGAACACGAATCGTAAGGTGGGCATATAACCGGACCACTCTGACACTCTGTGACTGTGCGTATCTTGGGACAAATTCTGTGGCTTCACCAAACATCCCTTACACGTGCCCAGTCCTTGCCCATATAAATAATTAATCCTCTCGGCTTTCTTGCCAACTTGTGCATGTTTGCAGGACGACTGGATCAGGACCAAAGCACCTGCATTCAGTACCTCCCTTACACCCCTCCTCCCCGCCCACCAAAGTACTGAAAATCCAGACAAAATGAAACAGTGCTGGTGTTACCATGCGACCCTACAGCCCTCAGCCGAGGTCAGGGTTCTAAGGAAACAGGTATGTAACTGACAGTCCCTATCCCACAGGAGGTCAAGACAGGAAGGTCCCTACGGGGGTGCAGCTGCATCCAGGGAGAAGAGTTCAGAACACCAGTTAATGGCAGGAGGCAGCTTTTTTGGCCTTTTAATTGGTGGAAAGCCTTCAGGGCGTAACAACGTACTTCCCCTTCCACTTCCATTCCCAAATCATGGTCATGAGCTTCTCCCTTGCTTTGGGGAAGCTCACAAAGCTTTGTGCTTTCTCTTCGTTCTTGCTAGCTTTAAAAGAGTGAAGAGATCCAAGTTAATTTGGCCACGCACAAGCACAAATAGTGTCTCCCTTTCCCCCCAAAATATTCAGCTCCCCAAGAAACAGAAACATACCAAGGTGAAAACTTAAATCTGTTTTTTATTTTTTAAAGAAAAATAACTCCTCTTCAAACACAAAGCGTGAACTAAAAACCTCTGAGGAACAGCTGTTCCTCCCTTGGAGCGCATTTAACTAAACTGTACAGTGTAAGAGCTCCCCAAACAAGTATTACACACATGACATACAGTATTTCTTTCACAGGAAATAAGGTTTAGGACTCAAAATTGTCCTCCTCACCCTCTCTAGATACCTACTCCATCCAGAAGTACTCTGTCCCTTACTCCCACCACAGGACACAGTGATGATAACTTCTGGATGCAACATATATTTCTGAAAAAAGAAAAAAAGCATTGGCCAGACTGGCCATTTTCTAGCCTTCTAACAAATGTCTGTGAGAGAGTTTAAGACCATAGTCATTTCCAGGAATGGTGGCTGGAAGAAAAAATATAGCAGCATCCACAGGCAACACAAGCCGTTGATTCCAGCTGCCCTGTTTTAAGGAACCCAGTCAGTTCAGCAGTGTTTTACAGATGTTCCCATCACCCAAGAAGGAGGAGTGGGAATAAAACATTCACAGGCCAAATTTGTTGCTTGAGCAGACAGCCTAAAATTCAGTGAATCTGGACTACATATGCCAGCAATGAGTTTTTTTTCACATCACCACAGTGACCAATTTCATGCCTGGTATTTTATGTAAAAAGATAGGACGACCGACCTTCAGAAATCAGCAACTCGTTTCTACCAATTCCCTCTATCCCATCAAACAGATACGTGTATAATATTTGTCACATCTGCCAAACTACCCAGACTGCAGAAGTGGAGCGAGACTCTAGAATCCAAATTCTTCCTAATTCGGAACAGCAAAATCACTGAAAGTCTCTGTAAGGTCTCAGCACATGCCTAACAAGCCCATATCCAAAGAAAAAGTACCTGGGCATCTTCAAGGGAAGGTAGGTAATGGAAAAGGTCTGGAAATGGAGCTCATTTATATCCCACCTGATCAGTAATTGTTGGTATTACTAAGTAATGCTCAAATCTTTATCAGACCATTTTGTAAAGATCTTTTCCATTCCATACACTCCAACAGTTTTTACAGTAGGAAAAATATTAGAAAAATAAAATCTCACCCCTGAACAGCACTGTATGAAGAGTAACATCATCAGTCACAAAGATTTTTACAGGGGGACCAGATAATCTTTTGTTTCCTCCAAACCAGCTTCATAGAGAAAACAGCTGCAAGATAGACACAGTATCTAAGAGCTAGATTAAGGCCAACAATATAAAGACAAACATGGGCTCAGATCTTTTGAAATGAAGAAACCCTCCAAATGTTTTTATACATATGCATGCACACACATACACACGTATACTCATGTGTACTATTCAAGCGAAGGCTTCACAACCATGAAAGCACCACTGGAGAGTGTTCTAGCACCAGAATGAAAAAGTTGGTTGTCTTCCCTCTCCAGCAATAAAATCCAAAGTCTTTATATTGCTTTGGACAAGGTCACCAAATACCCTTCCCAAGAACGGTTTCAGCGAGCAGATTCGGAAGTGCAGTGACAGGTTAAAGTGTTCCTGTTCGGGAATACGGACAAGAAGAGGTGTGGTGAGAGGCTGCAGCTCCTTGGTTGCCGGAAAGGAGGAGAAAATTTGTATTGCAATCTGGTAGAGACAGAGACCAACTTGGACTCCAGGCGAGCACGATGGTAAAACTCAGCGCAGACTGGGAGGTGAAAGTGGAAAGTTTGCATACGTGAAGTCACAGTGCACATCTGTTGGCATAATAAAGACAAGCAAACCCACAGTATTCTCTGGCAGGCTTGTCTCTGCATAGGAGGCCCCCGGGTATGCTGGAAGTCAGGACAAGGATCCATGAATGGGATGTCACACACTGCACCAGGACATCATCAAACTCAAACAGCAGAGGTCTAAATGGAAGCTTGCAAGCTGGTCTGCTAGCATCCTGCCTACACGCATGCTCAAGGGAGCCTGCGGAAGTCTACAAAAGGGACAAAAATCTCTTAACAGCAAGGTTATGGGTCCGGTTTGGCTACAAGTAACAATTCATGCAAGTTACAAAAGAATTAATCATCAACCTGCAGCGCATCTTTCTGCTGCAGGTCTCTATCCCGGATCTAGGCCTTTGTATAGGAGGTGCTGGCTGTGCAGCCCTTTGCCAACACTCTAAAGAGGCTGAGAGAAAGATGCAGAGTCGACATCTCCACAGTCTCTCAGATCAGGACGTGTGGGCAGAGGTCTATCCTCTGCCTGCAAGATGCAGAGTAGGCGATGAACAGGCCTCGCTAACAAGGGAGGACGGGGAGCAGCGGCTGGAAGTGGGCTGCTGAAACAATGCAGGAAGAAATGGAAGAGACAGAGAGAGACAATTTTTTCAGTGCTTGAATCCCCAGCAGTAAAGCCCCATTCAATCTGTCATATAAGCATGCTGATTAGAGCCTGGCTATCGCTCACTTGATGTACTAAGTGAGGCTGCGGTAGGAACTCAATTAAAACACGCAAGAAAAAAAAAATGAAGTGAAAGGAAGGGTGATCATCACTCCGAGGTGTGAATTTCAGGTTCAGAGCAGAGAATTACCAGCAGAGATACACTTTGTTTCTGTGCACATGCAAGACTACAACAGAGGGAACAGCAGCAGAACTGAAAGGGAGAAAAAGACACAGTAAGTGTAACACTGTAATTCACGATGCAAACACAGGACAATGGGGTGAGGGAGAGGAAAGAGAAAAGAAGTTTGAGGTAAAGGAGTCCAAAGGAAGAGAGAAGAACAGAAAAAAATCTTGACAGTGTCAGTCCTGCTTCAGGAAATACATAGCTCACGTCAGCTGGCTTCTCTTTTCACCGGGTATCCTTGACACATTGGTAAATTCTCTCTCTGCGCTTGGGATTTAAGAATCAAAACATAAAGATCGATATTTCCCCCCCCCGCCCCCCTAAAATGAATTCAATGATTTTGAATATTCAGCACAATACTCTAAATGGCCCCTGAATTCAAAGCAATGCTGAAGATTCACCCAAAAGCAGAAGTGCCCAAATTACAAACGGCTTTTGAAAATCTAGGGCTACTGCCTTTGGGTTAGAAAAGAAGAACCTATCCAGATGGCTGAACTGTCCAGAAGCAGGTTTGGCATTTCTCACCAAGAGCACCTTGGCATTTAACTAAGTAAGAAATCTGTTAAATGGTTACTTAGCAAATCCCAGTATCAGACTGAGGTGTCAGGTTTCTGGATAAATGTATACAATCACACAGCTCCTCACCCATCTTCTAATAGAATAGATTTGTGCGTTTTACAGCAAGAACAAGCTATGCCACTTGCTGCTTCACGGAAAACACCAGCAGAGTTGTGAGCTGAAGCCCTTTGACTACGGTGCAAATCACAGAGGGATCCTTTCTTAGAACAGAACTAACTGTAACAAAATTAATGCCTCCTGGGTAAAGCAAAGCACAGGCTTCCTCCTTCTAAAGCAAACCACAAAAGGATGTCTGTCTGGGGTCTGTCCATACCTACAGCAACAGTGCTGGCTGGAGGTATGTACAGACAGCAGTTTCCGAGAACCAGCATGACCAGAATGGCAGCTGGTGAAAGTGGCCTCAGGGCACAGCCCAGGTGGAAGCAGAGAGACATGTAAGATGCAAGAATATGACAGAGCAGCCAAGGTCACCCATGTGCTTAGGCAAGCTTAAGGCAACTAAAGAAAATTCACTGATAATTTAGAGGAGAGTGCCAAAGGGAAGAGATAAGAGCAACCATCGGGCAAAGAGGCTGGGAGTGCTGTTACAGCAGCCAAAGCCCAGCACCAGCTACTAAGCCATCCCTCTCCTCCAGCTCATTTGTTCTAATTCTCTTCATTTTACCAGCACCATCAACACGAGGTTAATATGTCAGAAAGAAGAGCTGGGGATAGGTTCCTAAAAACGCAGCTTACACATTTTCAGGCTTGTGTCTCAGGCCAGTTCCTTCGAAAGAAAGCACAAGGGCCATTTGACTGGCCTCTTGCTTTGAACCGGAGCTTTCTGGGAGTTCTGCCTGCCACCTCCAGGGACAATCCTGTGGTATGTTCTACCTGGAAGCGATGGCAGCAGCTACCTGGGTTCCTTGTCATGACAGTTGAGCATACAGCAGTTTTTTAAAAAACAGCATGCACCAATGGCATGGCCATTAGACATGAAGCCGTGGTTGAATTCTTCTTGTCTCCTCAGAAGCAGGTGGAACCAGAAAGAACGGGAGTGTTGGCACAAATCAGCGCAGGCTCCGGTAGACATAGGCTGATGTGAAGATAGCATTGAGAGTCAGACTCACGGCTAGCAGACCTCGGAGAGCAGAGTTACCAAAATGACCTTAGCAGAGGAGGACAACACAAAGAAAAAAAGGGAAGAGTAGAAAGAGATATTAAGGAATCGATGAGATAAAAAACACAGAACATACGTTGTGCTCTTTCTCTCTCTTTGCCCAGCATTGTCACCATAAGAAGAAATTGCTGGAGCACTTTTCCTATCAGGCAAGATTCCACGGCTCTCTTTGATTCCAATTTATATATTCTATACATTATCTATATTCCTATCCTACACATTCATCTCATCGCTCTTCTCAACACCCACATCCCCACCCCTTTCCTTCCGTCTCAGTATAGCACCCTGTCAGTATTCTTCAGACAGTCCAAAGAATAGGAATAGCCTTATTAAGGTCTCAGAATAGCAGGCAGAAGATCACAGGCAAATTATTTATTTGATCTCAAGATCAGATCACTACTACAGCGCAGGAAAGATCTCCGTTACCCTCATAGAAATGCTCACACATACATGAAGCACTCACATGACTTGCACCTACCTCTCCAGCCTGCCAAATCCTCCCCTTTGGTAGTTGTGTCTACCACACAGGTAGATGAGTGTGATGAGTGATCCTCCTTTTTGATGGAATTATCACTGCAAATACTCCCTCCTTCCACAGCAGATCTCATATCTGCAAGGAGAAAAAGATGGAAGAATTCAGAAGGCACCAGCGGAAGCCAAATCAGCAGAAGTTACCAGACTAAAGCTAGACATGAGTAATGAATGGTTGCCTGGTAAAACCATGAAAGGATTGAGGACAGGAGCTGGAAACAGAAGGCAAATTTTACTGCTGTGCAGCAGAAGTTGCCTGCACGTTTGTCTCATATACTGTCCATATCAGCATCACCACATCCGTGGTTAAAGGAGTTATCCAAACAAGGGTGAAGGCAGTGGTGGTAGTATCCCTGGGGCACCACTAAGTGAGAAAAGGACATGTGTTTTGGCAGACAAGAGGCTCTCCAGGCCAGTGGATTCTTAAGGGAGCTTTAACAGCCCACCAGTCATGACCACCTGGGTTTTTCCTGAAGGTTCCCCATCTATTGTGTGGCCTAGATGACGCGCGGCCTTGCTTGCAAGCCAACTCCTTTCTACAAATGCATTTCCAGGAGTGCAGCAGGCTTCCAGCATACCATGCATTCCCCGCTCACTGAGCTTCTTCTTTGGAAAGGAGGACAACTCGGTGGCAAAGATGTTGCTGTCTGAGTGGGTGTGCTCCTCTGAGCTAGTTGGGGTGAGCAGAGCCTCAGTCTGAGATGGGAAAAGCAGCAGCTTCTGTCCTTTCAGGTTCAGGCGGGCAGGGCTGATGAGTGGCCGGCGGTACCGCAAGGAACCTGAGCTGGAAGTCACAGAGCCAGCCACCGATGGTGCTGGAGAGGGGATGCGGGAGGGAGCACAGCTGCCTGACAGAAGGGAGAAGTGCTCTGAAATGGAAACGTCCCCAAAGAGAAAATAATGGGATTATAATCCCAATACAATAGGCACAGTTTTCTTTTAACAATTCTAAAAGCAGAGGAAATGGGAATTGCAAATGTCCAACATATCTGGTACTAGAAGTCTTTATTCATTCCAGTTCCCACACTGGAAAACATGGAGAAATTCCACATGCACTTTGGTACATTCAAGAATGACTTAGACTAGGGCTTATCAGGAGCCAGGTGACCTTTTTCTCTGCTCAGTTGTGTCCATCCAGGAGAGCCTGCATTACACGTGCTGTTTTGCAGGTAAATTAACTGTTCTGGCACGTCCTTTAAAGGCTGTTGGGAAAGTTTATCAGGTTGCGAGGAGGTCTGCACAACGGCACTAGCCCAGGCTGTGACTGCATTTCCAGCAGCAAACACTTAAGTAGCACAAACAGCCAAAGCATCCCTTTGGGGTCAGGAGGGCAACAGACAGGTCACTGGAGGACACGGGAGCAAAAGGGCAGAGCAAGACAGGGCAGCCAAACCAGCAAGTTCTTTGGGCTGGGGGAGGAAAGTGAAACAAAAGAGCTGCCCTAGGAACAGCCCGAAGCCTCTTAACAAAGCAATCTCAAGTCAGCTGTAGAGGAGGGAAGGGATCCTTGGCTCGTCTCACTGATTTCACTGTGAGCTCTCCCAGGGAAAAGGACATCCAACACATACAGCACCTTATTTTAATACAATCCCACTCTTAGTTGGATCTCCCTCTGCAGCGTTTCTAACAGCAAAACTGACATTTTCACTGGGATGTGAGCAGGTAGGAAAGAATTCAACTTGAATCATGTGTTTCACCACACTCGTTGCAAATCCTGCAAAGACGTTTGCTCTGGAAGGCCTAGTGCATTACCTGATGTAGGAGATTCCTTGGACTGAGATGACTGCGAGGCTGGTCGACTTCCGCTGAACAAGTAGCCAGAATCTAAAAAGCAAAAATGAAACAGTTTGAACCCAGCTGGCTCAGCTACTGGAGGCCTATCCTTCCAAAAAGTAACTGCATCATCTTGTCATCAATCTCAGAAGGCAACGGGTGGTAAATGCAGGCAGTAAAAATGTCCGTGTTTTCCTGGGTAGGCTATATGCCAGCGTCAGAGTAATCCACTCTGCAGCAGAACAGATCTGTCCAGCAGGCTCCAAAACCACCCCTGTGACCGTATCACAGCCTGGCTTGCCTCTACTTCAAAAGGAAGAAGGTGAAGATATGGTTGTATCCTTTTCTCATGAAAAGAGCTTTTAAGGTAGATCATAGGGTGAGATGAATTCCCATCTAGCTGTCAGGCACAGTCGTCATGATAATGAGGCAGCAAGAAAAGAAAACAAAAAAATCAATGAAAAATACTGAAAATCAGGAAAAAGAAGTGCTACAAATGAAATCTCAAGAGCTTAAGAAAAATAATTGATTTAGGCACTTGATTTACATAGAGGCAAACAGCTTTGGAAGCTGAAAACCTTGCTGTTTGCAAAAAATATTCGGCCCCAACAGCATGCTCTCTCCAGTCTGTCTGGCTTTGCACCTCAAAAGCACAGACCTCACAAGGGTCGTTTAGCATGCAGGGGGAATCCCAGCCATCTGGTGCATTTGCACCTGCCCTTCCAGTGGCAGTTAGGTAACCGGGAGGGTAAAGGCTGTGCCAAAAGCTGCCATGCTGCTGAAAGGTTTGCACAGCTGGTCTTTCTCTTGTTCTTAGTGGATCTGGCAAAACTGCTGGCAGCCAGAACTAGAGAAATGGCAAATGAACTAAAAAATCCCTGCAAGACTGCTCTCTTTGCTGCAGTGTTATCCTAGAAACTGCCACATTTTGGCCTCTGACCTTCTGGTAATCAGTTAGTGACACGGGAAAGCTTAGTCTTCCTTGGATGGAGAACTGAAATAGCATTTAGCTATTAGCATTTATTTGAAATAGCAAATAGCATTTGAACACTATTTCCCATCCGTTAGTTTCAAGCACAGAAAAACTGAGAGCTTATTGAGTTACTGGGAGACGGTCTTTCCTTCGGTCTGTAACTCTTCCCCAGATCGCAGAGAGCCCTTAAAAACAAGAGGAAATGGGCTCTCTAGAGCAGCTTCAATAGTTGTGCTAATGCATATCAAATCCAGACTTAGGGAAGAGCCTGCCTTCAGCTCTGCTCCCTTCAGCTGTAGCAAGCAAAGCAAACTACACCAAGCAGCTAGAAGGAAGGGAGCGACTGCCCTTGCCAGATCAGCTATCCTAATGCTCCCAATCACTTCCAAAAGCTGCTCTTCTCCATTCCCATGTCTAACTGCTCCTTCTCTCTCTCTCTTTCCCACGCATCGCCTTGTAGCTTGTGCCATACTGCCACGAATGCCTGGAAAAGCCTTTGGATTTCAGTAAACCCACAGCAGGCAAGCACTCAGGGAGACTTTTGTTTCACCAAGACGGCAATGATACGGTGCATAATTTCTAAATGTCAAAAAACAGATTACCAACGCTGGATACTCCTCTGTGCCACAGGAGCAGCAATCCCTAAACAGGACTGTAACATGTGGATACATCACAGTCCATTTCCTTCTGAAGCACTGCACCACTCCACTCTCACTTCCACTGGGCCAGAAAGTTTCAGGCACACTTACCTGCTCTGGCCAAGGAGGGGATGGTACCCAGTGAGAGCGCCCTGTTGAGACGACCAGGAAGAGAGGAAGAAGAAGTTCTACGTGGGGATCTGAAGAGCTGTTGGTTTGTCAGCTGGAGAATACTGGGTGGTGTTGGGACAAAGAGAGACGTGGCAGAGGAAGGGAAGCCAGTCCCAGCGCCGCTGGGAAAGAGAGTTATCGAATCCCCAGAAAGGTACCTGCAAATGACACGCATGACAGACATTTAGCAATGAGTACATCCCAGCAACTCCCTCTCTCAGTTGTACTTCTTGCACGAACGCTTGCTTTGTTAGCGGGTTTGTACGAATTTTTCGGTGCAGGACTGAAAGATGCAGAATGCTTAAGAGTTTACGGGAATGTCCCTACACCTTTGAAACTGGGAAAGGAAGAACTGCTCACCCTTACTTAAATTATTGTGCACCAACCCGTCCCACAATACAGGGTGGAAAAAATGGTGGAACAGTTTAGGAACTCAAGGGCAAATAGGCATAGTACCTTGGTTCTCTCCCTGAATGAGAAAATTACCCAGAGACCACCAGAATGGTTTACAAAGTCCAGATACACACAGGACCAACAATAAGAGTACATCTTATGTTTGTTATGTGCACATGCAAACATCATGCTTAGAAATGTCATAACTGTGGGAAGCAAATAGTTATCTACCAGCCTTTTTGTCTTTAGAAATCAGAATCAACATCTTACCTCTGATGCCAGCATAGAGAAAAGTATTTTTATGGGTACCTAGATGAAGATTTAGGCACAAAAGCTCTGTTTTAAAACTAACATTCAAACATCTTTAATACAATTGCCTTTATTGTATTCCTGTGAGGTAATGAAGACTCAGTACCCCCATTTTACAGATGGGAAAGAGAAGCAAAAAGAAGCTAAGTGACTTGTTGAGGGTCACATAAAAATCCTGATGGAACAGAGATACAAACCCGGGTTTTCCAATCCTAAATTGAGGCCTAAACCATTACATTTTCCTTTCTCTGCATATCATAATTAGCCACAAATATGTACTAGCATAGCGATTCAGAGGGAACTGTGCTCCTGTAGCATACACTCCAGGAAGTGTCTTGCTTCTAGTGCGTAAAAAACAATCTCTTATTACAGTGCCTGGAAAAAATTTAAATTGCCAATAATGATGGCAATTGTATTTCTAGGTCTGTGAGTTGTTTTCAATGGGTTCTTTCCAAGTGAAAGAGTGGAGCTGTAGAACAGCGTGTCCAGCTTAGGAACAGAAGACGAGAGAGAACTGACAAAACACACTAAGGGTACCTGTACCAGTTAGCTTGATTTTTAAGTACTACAGGCATAAACTGACTTCTCTTCCACTGGTAAAATAACTGCATGAGAGGACTTTGTAATTTAAACAGTTTTCGCAGCTAGTACTGCCACAGTATTTCACATTCAATTACTATATGCAAATAAACTACGCAATCAATTTCTGATAACCCCATTTCATCACCTACCGTTACAGTGGTTTAAAATTTAAAAGTCCACTTAAGATGAACAACCTGTCAAAAACGTACTCCCATTTTTACCTTCTTTCTATTCCTCCTTGCAATCACGGACTGATCTTAGTCTATGTGAACGGTTTAGTTGACTACATTGCATCAGAAATGGGGAGTCAGCTTTGGAGTCTCACTTGTGTCCTCGTACCATCAAAATGAGCATTCTAAGAAGGTGGCAGTGTTGAAAGTATAGGAATTTTGTATTATTTTTAACAAGTGAATAAAATAGATGAAAGAATGTCTAGAATATGAACAAGATCTCTCAAGGATCTCCTGTAAGACTTTTGTTTAGTTAGAAACAGGTAATACACTTGTCAAATAAGTCATGATGAAGCACTAACAAAGTATGAAGTGTATATATTTTAAAACCGAGATATCAGACTTTGCAGCACACAATCAAGCTGCAACATTTGGAGGTTTAATCTCACTTCTGATGAAAATGGAGACAGATGAGAGCAGCAACATGGCTTTTCTTCTGTCAGAGGAAAGCCAGTAGTAAATCAGAGTGTGAAGAAATATACATATCTCAGTCTTGCACTGTGAGGTGATTTATGCATGTGTCAGTCTCTCTTGGAGATTAAAGAGGTGATGCAGCAATGTTATGCAGTGCTAGCATGTCCAGAAGAAGGAGTCTAAAGTTAAGATTACAATTTAAAGTATCTTGTAAAACTACTTATCTGCTAGTACGAGGCAGACATCAACAATCCTGACCAGCTTAATCAGGCTGAACAAACTCTGAGCCAACCAGCTTCTTGGTGCTTGCAAGCAGCACATGCCTTTAACAGCAGCAAGGAACTCATCAGTCTCGCAGCAGAAACTGCCCAACCTCTTCAAGTTCCAGAGGACCTGGGAATGGTGTCATGCTTCGCAAACGTGCAGAGTCCTTTAGTACGCGTACATATACACATTTGCCCCACTACACACACAGATGCAAATAGCAGATGTAAACGTCCATCTCAGCTTTGTAAGAGAAAACAAATGGGAAAGGGAATTAAAAGTGCAGCTCAGGACTATGATATGAGTCATAGCAGAAAGAATGATACCCACCACTCACTGTGCCATGTCTGTGAAATGAAAGGGCCAAATCCGAGCATTGCCTGTGAAAAACATAGCTCTTTTTTCCTAACTTTGCACCTTTTGTACTTTGGGCTAAAGGAACCAACTTTACACAGCTCCTTGCTGCAGTGGAAAACTACGTATCTGGCTCATTGGCTTTCGGTATTTTTTCACTTAATGGGCTGGAAGACACTACAATCGTTTATCACTCATAACCACAATCTCCTTCCTGGGACTGTAACTTTTTGGATCGGACTTCCGTGGGCTCTGCTGCTCAACAGCCCCACTTCTCAACCTCACCAAGTTAGTGCAGTCAGATCCTCTGGGCACCAGATGAATCACTTGTCTTGCACCATCCAGAAAAGGAGTTTTTCTGGTTAGCAAAGAAGAGCTGAAGAATTTTTAAGCATAGCATATTAATGCCTTAGGATTGAGTGCTGACCAAAGAATGGCTTAAATATTGATCTGCTCTGAACAAAGTAAATTCCTGCAACGTGTGCACAATCCTGTTCCTTTTCTATGCGTTCTTCTCTTTAGTATTTGCCACTGTCATGTCAAGAGGGCTAGATGCTGCTAAAAAGCAGAGGTGCTGCCATGGGAACGCGCTTCATGCCTGAGAATCATCAGCTGAACTAAAGCTTCTTTCAGAAGCAGATGAAAAAAGGTAAGACCGAGAGGATTGTAAGGCAGGAAGCAGCCACATCACAGCCCTGGAATGGAGCAGTGCAGCTGTGTCTTTGCTCTCAGACTACTGCACTGCTCCAAGCCATTTGTGCTTGGAACTGTGATAACACTTGTTCTGGTAACAGTGAAAAAGTAACCAAAAAAAGAAGAAGGGGGGGGGGAAGGGGAAGAAAAGAAAAGGCTCTGGAGTCAGACAGTTTGTGGAAATAGTCAGGGCCCGGAAGCCGTTTATTTCAGAACTTGGTATTGTGAACATCAAAAATTGGGAACCTTAGTTAGTGTTTACAATGATCACAGCATTACTAGACAGTTGGGCACAACTCTGCTACACAGATACTTTAAAAATAAATAAATAAATAGCTTAAAGAGACTATTACATGGTATGGGACTGTACACTGTCCTGAAGAAACACCTCCTGCCAGCAGAGCCTCCCCTCCTCCGTCCCAATACCTCCCTCTTATCCAAAGACACCACCATATATGTGTGCCTTTTTAATTCACATTTTAACCAGAGATGCTGCATCACCCCTGGGACAGAGAGAGACATGGGAGAGCACAGGTCAGGTCAGACTACAGGGCTATAGATGGACCCACTCCTACTATCAGATAATTCAGTACATGAAGTAAGCAGGTTAGATGCCGTCACAGTCAGGCAGCTTGCTGTATGCGCCCAGGTTCGCCTGCCTGGAGGCAGCCACGGAACCACGTATCAGTGGTGGGACAAAATGTTTCCTCTGGACTTAAGGTCCCATCATAATTTAGCTATGAGTTATCCATGTACAACTGCACCATTTTCTCCAGGCAGCGTGGGTGCTGCTGCTCAGACTGCAGCAGCAGCTCACTATTGCCTCACTGCTGGCTGCGAGATAGGCAGGTTTCTGTGAGCTGACATGCAGTCACTTGTCTGGTCTGCTGCATCACATCAATCAGTGCCATAACCTGTGCCTCTGGTCAAGTTGACATAATCAAGAGTAGAGAGCAATATAGTGAATAAAAAACAGGCACAGGGGAGAGGGGAGCATAATGCTAAAAAAGGGCACAGGTCTCAGACACATTAAGATTTTGATATGTGACTTAGAGAACTAGAAATTTTAGCTGCCAAGACTAAGAATTCTTCTCTCCTACACGTTGCCCTGCTTTGGATGAAACAGGAGGGTTGAATTAGAGCTGACAACGCTCCAGCTGCCAGGTCCTGCACTAATACCTTCTAGAGTACACACAGACATTTGGCATCAATTTTGCCTTCCCTCCTAGCTGGTGGCACAAAGGTGGGGGTGGAGGTGTGTATGCACATCCCATGTCTACAAAAATCCAGACTTGCTGGCATGACGAAAATGTTCATAGGACCTCTTCCCTGCCTGCACACTCGACAGCTTTGGTCCCAAATGAGTCTTTACAGGGGATGACTCAAGGTACAACTTCAGGACTGAGTACTGCCCCTTTCATATGAAAGCATCTGCTGTGGCTCAAAGAGGCCCCAAGTGAACTTGCAGGTGACGGCACACCTGGAATGAACTGGCAGGTTATATGTGACAGCACACAATTTCAGAAGCATCTCTTTAAAAACCAAAGCAAAGCCATATACCACAGCTCCCTGCTTTCATGAGTGGAGTCAGTCTGGAGCAATCATCTGGCTATTAATTATATTAATTATTCTAAGAGTATAATTTGTCCACAATACATCGATACATACCTTCTATAGTATCTAAGCATGATTATTAGCTTCACATAATTTCAGCGTACTTTAAAAATATTCATAAAGCCAAAATAAAACACCACTACACCATTTTTATATTCCCCTTTTGTCCTCACCCTTTGACACACCCAAGCTCAGTTCACTAGGGCATGCAAAGCACAGATGTAGGAAAGCAGGAGTTCATAGAAAGGAAAGAACAGGATATAAGTATAACATATTTAGACTCGTAAAGGGCCACAAAGGTGTCAGTTTGCATGCACTGATGTCAGTGAGGGCTTCAGAAAGACCAGAAGTAGCAGCAGCAGCAGAGACGCTTACTTGGTTGCTAGCTCTGGGTTCTCCCTCAACCCCCCTGTAGTCTGCAGAGTTGCTCAGAAATTTTAAATTGCAGCCCAAGTATCCTCTTACGCCCAGCCACTCTCACTGGTAGCATACGAAGGACAAAAGCACTCGCCTGGCAGACACACAGGCAATGCTGTCCCAAGTTACAGCTGCGTCAGTTCTGCTGAAGCAGAGCAACGTAGTGTTGTCAAAAATCTCGTCCAGGGAAAGGCACTTAATGAACTCACATCGGCCCCTTTATACACCCAACTCTGTTGGGCAGGTTACGAGATGCTTTTGAGTTGGCAGATCAGCCACGGCCACTGTGAGAGCAGACCAGAGTCAGCCACTTTGGGCTGGAGCAGATTTGATTGCAAGTGACACACAAACCCACTAACAATCCCTGGTTACCTCAGCTCCATTCTGTAGTACTATCCTCTGGTCCAGACACCGGCAAGCGGCCAGTGCAAAAAAGCAGCACCTGAAATTAGAGGCTTTTGGGCTAAAATCCTCTAATACTGTTGAGTTAAGATGTTTGCATGCTCTGGCCTGCATGGCTGCGAGAAACCTCAGGCAACAAAGCTGCATCTGGCAACCACAGGTTACCACATGTTCCCCTGTGGCCTGAAATAAGAGTCCAGCTAAGCGAAATTAAGAAGCTCAAAGCACCGATCAAGTGGTTCTGGATGATTTTTGTGTCAGCCGGGTTAGTAAGTTACCAGCCCTTTGTTAGCTATTATCCCCCTCAGCAGAAGGAAATGTATACCCACGTGTCATACAAAATAGCACCTCAGCTTCACGAGGATGGTGGCACTGTGCTCGGATCTTGGACTTGCACCAAAATACCTGAGCTGGAAGCATACGTTTCCTTCTGCTGGACTCACTGTGGGGGAAGCAACCAGGCAGAGTCAGATGGCATATCTAACTGCTGAGCTATTTCCGAAATGAACCTCAGGTAAAAAAATGCAAAGTTGGCAAAGCACCTTCCATATACAACCTACAGCATGGCATAGTGTTTAGAACAGTCTATTTGGCATTGAAATTGGGTACTGCAGGAACCGTCTCAGTAAAGGCAGTGGTGGTTTAACTAGTTTTTTTTTCCGGAAACAATCAACAGGAAAATACTGCTAACTTATAACTAATCTTCTTCAGGCCTAATTGTCTAAGGAGACACAATTGGTACAGGTCGAATGCTAGCAGTTTATAAATCACACCACCTCTGGAAAAAGCCACCTTTCTCCTCCCTTCTTCCCTCTCCTCCACAAGATCAATCATCCTTTACCATCAGCAAAAGCATGTGAGATAAAGCACGTGAGAAAAGCAGAAAGAGAGGAGACTGTCAGCAGCAGAGTTTCCAAAAGACCAAAAATTCAATTGCTGCAAGTTTGGTTTTGAGGCCCTGAGGTTTTTTGTTGTTTTTAGAAGCAGCAGCACAGACATGCTGAGGCACCAAGAAGTGGGCAGATAAGCTGACACCTGAGCAAAGACAAAAGCTTCTTTGGCATTAAAATTAAACCACACTCCAATATGTGTTGTGTTATTTTGTTTTGCCATTGAAGTTTTTCCAATTATGAGTCCAAAAGTTCTTGAATTATAAGTTGTGGACAAAGCACCACGGAGACCAGGGCTTCAGTTGGACAGCTTGGCCATAAACCGAAGTAGCTTTCTGATGTTCTGACATACAAAATCAGTGCAACTTGTAAATATACTTCATTTGTATTAATCTGCATAAAGCGAAGACCAATGGATTTCTTGCTTGCATGTCAATTGCAGTTAACGTTATCTCCCAGATGAAAATATTTAAAACTCAGTATAGATTTGCACTTGCTGTGCAAACAGAGCTAAATATTTCTTAACAGTATTATTCAGGCTTCACAGTGTAAACCCCGCTCCTTCCCACAGTTCTACCAACTGCCTGTTCCTCATATCTAGTGTGCATTCTCCCCATCCCATCACGGTACTGCACAGGAAAAAAGACCAGAGAAAAAAAGAAAAGATCAGGCACAGGAAAACAACGTAACACTTAACAGCAAAACATCATAAAAGGCACCAGACCCCAGTGGGCTCAAAGATGGGACATGTTTAACTCGAATGAAAAAAACCAAAAAAAGTGCTGCTAAAAAGAAGGGAGGAGAACAGCTGCTCAGAGGAGATAGGAGGCCACACGAAATAGGACAGAGTGAAATTTAACACAGCCTTGACTTTCAGCTCCTGAAAGCAAAACATCTGAAGAGGCTGAGAAGCATCTTTAGAGGCTGCCACTTAGAGTTTCCTTGCTAGTGGGCAAGAAAATTTGGACAGGTTAATTTTATTCTTATTAAAAGGATACTGCCGTTAGAAATCAGGCATGACATTACCATGACCATCCCCACACATTTTAACAGTTTGTCAGCTGCTCACACCCCTCCTCCTTCTAGCGGTCTCCATATATCCTTCTAAACATGAGATTCCTTCCATCACTGGGACATACCTGACAGCTGACCAGCAAGAGGAACTGCTCACCTCTGCCACACCAGGCGCCTGCAAGTTCACATGCTAGAAGCCAGCAGGAACTTTCAGTCCAACTTCTATAGGTAAGCGCAGAAGACAATCACAGCTAAATAGAAACATCAGTCTTTTCCTCTATTTACCTTTATGGGGAAAACTTGAAAGTACTGAAGCATGAAGAAGGGAGGAAGAAAAAAAAAAAAAGTCTAGCTGTCTTATTTGTCTTATTTCACTTAATGGACATAATAGCTCAAGTTTCCTGTTTTCTTCTATGCAGCTTGTTTAGCGAATGGCAAAGCTGGCACTGGATTTGGTTCCAGTGGTCATTTCATTAGGTGGCTTTGTCCATCACACTTTTAACAGCAGATGGGCTGCAGAACAATGGTGTCGCAAGGGCCGCCGCAGTGGGGAGTTTTCCAGGGGTGAAAACATTATAGCGATCACTGCACTGAAAGGAAAGATGAGTAGGCAGTGACAGCACACCCATACACAAAATTGTCTGTCGTTCCCCNCCCCCCCTTTTTTTTTTATCCCCTGCCACTTCCTGTCCTTTCACGAGCTTACTTGCTGTCTGTCTTAACATTGCTCCCTGCTCCTACAGGCTGACAGGTACAGAAAAAAGACTGGATTTTTAAGGAACATTTCCTACTAAATCTCTTAGCGGAGAGTAGGAAAGAGGCAGCAGAGCGACTGCGAAAGTCTAAGCTGGCACTGAGGACCCCGCACACTTCCGCTGACCTTTTTTCCTGTTTTGAAGTCACGTGAAGGCTTCTTGCAGTATTTACTTTGAAACAATTCTCTAAATCCAATAAATTATCATAGGGGAAAATGGGACAAAACGGTTATTTAGCATTTTGAAAGTCTGAGACTGGCACAAGAAACAATCTGGGACTGTGAACTGGAAGAGAAACCTTTTGGGTCAGAGTTGATAAACGATGCAACGTAGAAGAATGGAACCAGAATTTGCAGATACTGGATTCCTTTTGTGGACGAGTAAACAACCCTCAGAGCAGCATCATGCACGAGCACCAGAATGGAGAAAGGTGTTCTGTTTGCTTGGAGGCGGATATTGCATTTATCTGAAGGCACCGGAAAAAAGTTCCAAAGCAGAGCACACATGGGAAGCAGGTTTGTGTGTCCCCTTCCCATGCCAGTTGTTAAGTTACAGGTCCTTCAGCCAGGAGCTGTACCTTCCCATGATACACTCAGCTTGGCTTATTGTTAACGAATCTCTACAGAGCTTTTGTAAGTGTTACCTTTCTGCTTTCACAATGAATACCGGTGTGAAGAACAGTAACTATGAAAACCTATGAAATCTCTTTTGTTTTCTTTAAAAAGAGCTTCTATAATTCCACCAGCATCTGCAGCAGCATCCAGTAGTGTCTGAATCTTTCAGCAGGAGATGCAGATACTTCATAGCGAGATCTCCGTTCTGATTATTTTAGAGTTTATACATAGGAAAATCAAGACACCCAATTAACTTATCTCAGACTATTAAGTGTGGCAACTTCCATTGCGCTATTCTGAACAGAAGAAAATAGCACATCTTCTGTAACAATGCTATTTCCTCTCAAAAGACACAAATCCGGATGAGAAACTTAGTGGATGCCTTGCAAAAAACAGCACGGGTTATCAGACTGCTTATTCTAAGAGGCCCCAACAAGTTAATCCTACAAAAACCCAAGCAGCTGAAAGCTCCTTCCTCCCCACACAGTAACATCCAGTCATCCCAGCTTTCAGCAGAGGACTGCCAGGCAGTCAAATCGGAGTCACAATTTCCAGACCCCTTTCTTCAGCAGCATTAGCACCAATGCCAGACTTCAAAAATAACTCCCCCAAGTAACAAGAAAAATCCATCTCTATTGCCATGCAGGCCCCCAGCAGAGGCTCCCACCCCTTTCTACAGTACATGCTCCTCATCTGTATTCTCAATGATAAGGAAAACATTGACTCAATAAGCAGTGCTGTACAATGAAAGCTGACCATATACCATAGCATGAGGTTGTTAGTCCCATATTTCTTCTCTTTCTAAGGCTACAGGGGTGGAGGAACATATGCATTTTTAACCAGTTGAGCTTTTACATAGGTGCTCCTTGGGGTGGGGCGGGGAGGGGGTGGGTAAAAATCCCGAAGAAAACCATTATTGAAAGCAACAGCCACTGGCAGATTTGAAAATTTAGCCTAAAACAGCTGAATACTTTCAGATATTCAATCGAGACACCCTGAGCTACATAACGTTTTAAAGCACCCTTTTCAATAAATTATTGAAGTTCCAGTCAAAAGCACTTAAGGACGCCTCTCCATTTGAAACAGAAGTCATAGGAGACTGGCAGAGCGAGAGAGCATGCAGTTAAGTGATGCTATGCAGTGGAAGGCAAGAAGAACCAGGTTGTGGACTACGTGTGGTCCCCTCCTTGCATGCCTGTACACCATGCAGTGTTACTACAGCACACATTACGAGGACTCGGAATCCAGAGGCAAGTTCCCATCAGTTCGAAATTAAAATGACCAGCACCATTAGAAAACTGAAGGTGGCCTGGGCCCCATGGAGGATCAAGGCAGAGGATTCCTCTGTGACTGGCTAAGGATGGACACGCAGTGAGAAGAACCACAAGGACAGGAGAAGCCAGATTCTCTTTGGCTGGAGGAGCAGAATGGGGAGGATGCTGCATTTATGGAGCAGTTTGTGAAGCAGCTGCTGGAAGAACTGGCTTTGGGAAGGTTGGATATTTGCACTGCTGACGTAGGATTCACAAGGTAGGGAGAATGGAGGCAGCAGGACTAGCTTCCATGGCTAGCACCAGCAGTGGAAATGCTCCAAGCAGCCAGCACAGTGGGAAGCAAGTATGGGGGGAGGNAGAGGAAGGGAAAATAAAAAGAGGAGAGAGAAGCACCAGTCGCAAAGAGTTCACAAGGCTTTTTTTCCTCCTTCCCCCAGCGTCACTGCTCTGGCTCTGACCTTCGGGGCCGGTATCTCCGATGGCCCGTAGATTTCCGTGTGGCCACTGCTGCGGTGAAGCCCACCAAGCAGCACAAGGATGTGGTGCCAAATTTGGCTGTGTCTAGCCAGTTGGGTGTTTCCATCTTCAGGTACCTCTCAGCTAAGTGCAGACTCATCACTATGAACCACAAGACTGAAGCAAACGCATCAATTCTCCGGAGCCTGCAATGCCAAAAAGATACCAAACAAGACATAAGGTAAGAGTTTAAACACCAATGAACCCCCTTGGTCCTGAAGAAGGAGAAGGAAAGTGGGGAGGGTACACAGACCGAGCAGGTTAGGTACTATCTCTCACTACGGTTGTATCATCTGCGGCCTCTCCCACTGCTGTGGCAAGTACCTGAATAGACCAGTTCCATTTTTGACCAGATTACAGAGCTGCCCAGGGAGCTTTTCATGCACAGTGATTCAAGCTTAAATGGAATGAACCAAGGCACAGATCCAAAGCAAGCTCTGCTGTCACCACCCAGCCGGCTGGCAACCCAAAGAATAACAAGAACTGCCACCCATACTACATGTGCCATTCTGGCAAATGTTTACCCCCTGGCTCACTGAGGCAAGACAGGGCAAAAGACCTCCAGTATAATGCAGTTCTCCTTTAAGTGAAAAAGAATAAAAGAGCACACCCACCTGATCCGCCCAGCTAAGAACATGGCCAACAGGCAGGTGAACAGCCCAAGGACAGCGACTGCTATCTGGTGATTCTTCCCGTAAGCCCATGCGGCACTCAGGTTCTCTACCATCTGTTCTGGGAGCAGGCGGAGCAGCTCCTGCCAGCCTGCCACCGTCACAGAAGTGTCATTTTCCAAGTCTGCATGTGAGCTTGTGCCAGTCCTGTTCCGAATGGATGCTGGATCAGAGGAGACAGGAGCAGGGACGGCTGCACTGAGTGAGAAGGGGTCGCCTGACCCATACAAGGCCATCAGAACCAGGAATGCACAGCTGAGGAAGGCCAAGAACCGCAGAAATATCACCTGAGCTGGTGTGGTTATGGAAGCAGAAGAGGAGGATGAGCATAAATTCTGCAAAGGAAAGGGGAACCACTTTGTCAGAAGCTGAATAAACTGTAGTAAGGTTTTGAAACGGTGCTTTATGAAAAACTTCCAGACTGCATGGTTTATTGGACAATTTTTCTCAAGTCCTTTTAAGTCCCTGTGCTGGGCTGTCACCACATGGGATGTTGTAGAACAGCAGAGAGCAACAGCAGAGCTACGTGGAGAAGCCAAGGTCAGGCAGGGCAGTGAAGCAAGGAGAAGGTCATAATTCACTTTCCATTGTTCTTATTTCTTTTTTTCCCCTTGTGCTCTGTAGTTGCCTGCACTGTGCTCATAAATTGGCTTCCCTACCTCCCCTTTTCTGCCTGTCCCACTATTTTGCTTCCACTCCGTTCTTATTACATTAGACTTACCTTCTGGCAATTGCACTGAACGACACCAGCAAGAGGGAAACCTCAAGCTAATATCAGGAGCATCTGTGGCAACTATCCTGTGCTCTTCAAACTTCTGCCATACACCCAAGCTCCCAGAGTAAGAAAGCCCCAAGGCTGCTGCCTTCCTTGCCCAGCAGCAAACCCAGGTGCAGAGGTACCTAGTTCCCTGCACTTCCCCCTAAATTCCCTCGTCTCTCCCCCCATGTACCTGAGTATAGGTCTTGTCTGTCTCACGGCGTTTGAAATGGTGGCTGAGTAGCAGCGCCCGGAGCTGCCGATTCTGGTGTTTTATGTAATACTCCACAGCAGCCTGGCATGGACGGCACAGCTTGTAGGTCTGCTCCAGATGGTGCTTATACACCTCAATCTCCTCATCATATTTGCCCTGGTGAGAGAATAGGAGAGGAAAAGTAGGCGACAACTGCAGGTCCCTCACCAGTTATCATGCTTGCTGCTGACATGAGAGCGAGGCATGCTTCCAGTCTCCAGAGGAACAGCCCCCTGAAACCAGGCCTGAACAGTGACCAAGCTGGAGGCCAGCCATGCAACCAACTTCACATACAGCTGACCCAGCCTCCGTGTCCCAGAAGAGATGAAACAGCCCTTCGAGAAGGCTGCTGTGGCCCAATTTCAGGATGTTGAATTTCTGCAGCCCAATCCTGCCGTCTTTGTCGAGACCTTACGAACGGAACACAGAAGATGAGACAAAAAGCTAGAACTGCTCTTCGCCTCCTCAAAAGAGGGGACACAAAAGACCTGTTGCCCCTTCACACCACCGCGCTGGAGAAAGAGACAAGCTCCTTCCAAAACTCAGCCCCAGACTCAAAGGCTGTCACTGTTTGAAGGCCCTGGTGAGGTGAGCTCCATACAGCATTAGCAGCACTTGTAAAAACAAGACGGTGAGTAAGGCCAAAGGGACATTTTTCAGTGTCGCTACAGTGGACACATCACTTATCACAGAGGCTTCCAGGGCCCTTCCATCTTCGCTCTACCAAGATCCTTGTACCAAAACCATACAGTTGAAAGCATGCAGCTTCTTTGGGAGAAGGAAGTAGAAAGATGCATTGTAGCTGCCTGAAGGCTTGCTGCAGCAGTTTCACAGGCTCCATCTGCTGGAATCGACAAGGAATCACATGGGAGAGACTAGCAGCAGCAGGCTCATCCCTTACTGGACAGGCCAGCAATGCTAAGAGAGACCACTGCTGTCACTGACACACATATCTAACCATGTTGGATAACACAGTCCCGTGCTTCTTAGCTTGCACAGACACTACAGTTCACTGAATGCCTAAAAAGGGGCCAAAGGCTGCTGTTACTTGAGCAAGTGGACAGGTCTGGCAAGAGGCAGGGACTAGAAATAAAGCTGAGAAAAGGGAATCAGATGAAGCTGTTCTCATTGAGCATGATCACATTTAAATCTGTTCCTCAGGAGTCATCCTGATTAAGCTCATTACAATTACACAAAGCAGACTGGATTAGGCAGCCCAGAGGATAAACACATGCCACTATAGCACAGTGCTGTAACCGCAAGGCTTGACCATGGTTGAAAGCTAAGGAGTACAGCACTAAATTCTCTGCATGAAACTTTGCGGAGTAATAAAACCGTGAAGGAGAAACCCCACTATCCTATCCTCCATGCATATTAAGCAATGGGAAGGCCAAGAAGTTGCTCAGCAGGAAATCCTGCTGCTGTAACTGTAAAATCCCTTTGCCCTTGTAGGCACAAATGCCTAACCAGGGAGATGATGTGGCTGCACAGGATTCCTCTCCCACTCCACTAGTAAAAGCAGAGCAGCACAGCCAAGGCCTCAGGAAAAACAAAAATCTATTAAGGCTTCAAGGTGACTACTGGGCTGTTGTGCCTACCAGATCCTGTAAGTTCAGCTGGGTCAATGGCTAAGTACTGGAGTTGTAAGCGATCTCAGCAATGTGCACGTTTGGTTTTGGGCTCAAGCTTCAACTTCAAGTGTCCATTTAGAGCAGGTCATTACATTCTGGCTTGGGAGTATGATTAGGTAAATTTGCAACACTAATCAGTAACCTTCTCTGCACTAGAGTGCCACATAGTGCTTCTGAAGACTACTGGAGCATCATTCCATAGCACACTGAAAAATCCCTCTCTCTCCTGCTTACTAGGCTGCAGCATGGAATTAAACAGAGCAGGAGTAACAGATACATGCATGGAAATGCCTTGGACAAACATTCTCCTGCGATGCCAGTCCCTAACCAACACTTACCTCCTCCCTTGGTGAGAATGAAGCCAGCTGTTTGATCTTTGTGGTTTGATGGTTGTTGCATTTCTTGCAAAGCAGAATTTGGCTGCTCACCCACTGTTGCGGTTTGGTAGGATCACAGAAAGTTGTACCACCTGACACAACATGGTTAAGGTGTTCCATGTACTGAGCAGGGATGGGCTTGTTGTAGTCTCCATTCTGACAAGAAGCAAAAAGGGAGGCAGCAGGGAAAGCAAACGCGAGATCATAAAATCAAAGCTAGGTATCCTCTGGTTGATAACAAGATTCCCTAAGCTCTGTCAGGAGCTCTACACTCCATGCATTAACCTATGTAACAAAAGAAGTGAAAAAAGAGACAAAATGCATCAAATCTTCTCCCCCTCCACTGTTCTGTACACCTATTGCAAGCAGCTGGCAGTGGGGGATTTTGGCTTAAGACAGGCTTTGTTATTTAATACCCTAAATACAGCAATTCAGGTGTTTCAAAATATAAAACCAGAGAATTGTTCCATATATTAAAAAAAAGATTCTTAAGAGATATTGGTGAAAATGTCAAGGCCCTTTTTGCTCTTTAAAGCGAAAGAGGAAAATTTGTCTTTATCGTTCTATGTCAACACATCCCAGTACAGCGGATTCTTTTCTCAAATTTGGTCAAGGGATCAGCTGCTGAGTTCACAGGTGCTCAGCACAGAGCTGCCAGCTGTCAAACCACTGGATATTCATCTGCACTGGGTATCGCCTTAAACGAGAAGCACGGTTCTCCCGCAAGCACTGTTCCACAGGGCATGCACCTTCCCAGCCACCCTTCAAGTAATTTGTCACAGTACCTCTTGGAACCCATTGTACTGCTCACAGTTGGGGCAATCCCAGCAGTTGCGATTCCCATATGGCACTACTGTGTCCTGATTGCAGAACCAGCAGTTCACTGTCACGTGTGTGGGCTTCCTTCTGTTAGGAGAGGAAACGTGTCAGGCACAAACACTGAATTCAGCTGATGTAGAGGAAAGCGATGGCTTTCAAACAAGGAAATGCAAGAGAGGCTGGAATAACAATCAATCTTCCCATTCAGTAGGTTTAACGATATGACTCAGAGTAGTCTTTTTAGCAACGAGAAGATGGACTATCAAAGTAGAAATAAATTCTGCCTGACGCTCTTCTCTCTTTGTGCTAGTGCCATGGACGTGCCAGAACTTTAATAACCACCTTGTGAATAGCCCACGTCACTGTTTTTCAGAGGCATATTTGGGGGTGCAAGTCCTCTCCATAATCAGCAGTGTTAATATATGCAAAGGGTGCAGCAGAGTCGCTGCTTAATACACAGGATTCTGGGAAATGGAAGCTACGATCCACAAGAACTGCAGATGATGGTACTCAGAAACCTAGGAAATGGGCTGGTGGTTACAGTTTTGTCTGCCCTGCTTTTTACAAAATTTTTCCAAGGACAAGGCCGTATCAAATTACCCCAAGGTTCAGGCGCTGTAAATAGCTGTTTCTTCACAGCTTTAGACACGTAAGAAGGAACTGAGGAATCAGTATGTCTTCCCCAGTTTCTATGCACTGGAACTGAAGAGACAAAGACTTATGACCTGGATCCACGAACCTCTTGTTTTTTAAAACAATCCTGTTAAAACAACAGTCACTACAAGAGAAACAGCTGTGACACGGCCCCATTGCAACAGGCTGTGACAGATGTTTGAGCAAGGAACTTCAGTGGCCTGGCCCTTGAGCCCGCCTGCTAAAGAAGCTCTGCATTTGTCTCGAAACTCGGTGCAATACCCAAGAGGAAGCTTCCTGGCGGATGAAGGCAACACAGTCCAGCTGTCTGGGTTTCTCAGAACCAGTCCAAATCACACCTCCAAGAGAGGGCAGCTGTTCAGGCAAAGCCCAGGCAGGAACTCGCTATGGCAGCTATGCAGACAAATGGACCCGGCTTCCACCAGCCCTGTTTGCTGCTTAACTCCACCGAGTAGCCAGCATGCCTCCCGCTGGACAGCTTCTAAAGCAGCAGCGAAAGCCACTGAGCAGGGAGGCTCACTGAGGGCCTGGAAAGCAAGTAAGAGTAGCCAACATGCTCCCCTGTTGAGAGCAACTTGCTCTTCTTCCTACTCTAGGAAATGTTCTCTGCTGCTACAATATTCTGTAGCAAAACACCTTCCCAATGCTGCAGAAAAGTTGTCTGGCACCCTGCAACCAAACAGGCAGGTGCCTCTCCCCTTAGTTAAGCCGGCTTCTCTCTCAGCCATTATCTTTGTAGCTGGATGCCTGCAATTAAGATTCTTCCCCACTCCCATTTCCATAGACCATGTCCTGAAACTTGGTTCATAAAATATCAAACCATCAAGTGATGCTTGGGCCTCCTGTTTTAAGTATTAATGATGAGGATAAGCTTGAAATGAAGCACCAGAAAGAAGCCTAAAAAGCCAGACTGCACAGAGGATTCCCTGCCAGATGCTGAAAGAAAATGGCTGGAGCTACTAGGGTGACAGATTCCCATCTCAAAATAGATGCATACACCCACACCCCTCTTAAAATGAGTATTCACTGCTCAACTTTCTTCACTGCCAAGGGGGCTCAAAACAGTAAGCGGTCCGAGTTAAAAATACCACCATTGAAACTGACAGGCAATAAAAAAAAAAAAGTTTAAACCAGACGGAAATCTAGGTCTCTAGTCCAAGTTATCCATGAGCTACCACTGTCCAAAAGCCAAGCAAACCACAGGTCAAAACAGTCATAGGAAGGACAGACAGCAACACCTGTTGGTACTAGTTTCATCCCACTATCATAGGTGTAAAAGCTATGAAAATATAACGCACAGGCTTCAGCATGTCAACCACCAAAATACAAATCCTACCGCACCTTGAGCATAGGCTTTGATAACAAGCAAAACCTAAATTCCATCCCCTGATGTAGGTTATTGCACAGGTCCCAGGTACTGCAGAAAGTGCTACAATCCCACCTTCACGCTGCTGTGGCACCATCCTCTGGCGGCCATGGAAATAAGACATGCCACACCTCTACCTACCACCAGTCTCTAACTTCCACGACATGACAGAGTAGGTAGAAGCACTAATTTCAAGGATAACACAGAAGTGGAAAGCACAGGCCAAAAAATTAAAGCACGCATGCTATAAAGCAAAAAAAGAACCAATGCCAAACCCTAACTTGCTAATGTCAGAGACCAAATCCTTAGTATACTTGAGACCTTTCCATCTTCTCCAAAGGGGATTCCATTTCTCACTCTCGAGGCTGAGGAAGAGCTACCAAGGGTTAAATAGCAGCCCTTCATTCTCACAATGCATGCAAAAGAGATTGCTAAATCCTGGATTATTTAGGCTAAAAAGCAATAATCCTTCCTTTTACGAACCTATAATCTGTTGTCACAGAAATAGGTGCAAAAACATCAGAAGTTCGCAACCTGCTGGATGCAAAAAGAAGAAGAAAAAAAAAAAAAGAAAGGTCATTTCAGGCAAGAACATGTAGGTAGGGTGCTAATTTTCTAGTAACGGGGCAGGACTTGAAAAACAAAAAACAAGTATCGCATTTGGAAAGACTCTCAAATACAGATTTAATGACTTTGGAACTATATATACCTTGACTGAATTCAGGCAGCAGCTGAACATAATAAGCTAGAGCACACATTGCTTCTGAAGTCAGACATTCTGTTATGAGGAGACAGTGCAAAACTGAGCATTTACCACTTGCTCAATCCCTTGCAAAGCACTAGGCAAATCAACCCCCCTAAGGAGTTCATCATCTAACACTGTATTAACTTGAACTAGCTTCACCGGACAAAGAACCACCTTGCAAAATAAAACCTGAGCGACAAGAAGTGATTGAATTACTTACTGCATAGAGAGATTCCATTAACAGCTGACTTGCTGTGCTAACTCAAGATGTAGCCTGCGCACTCAAACAGGCTAGAAAAAATTCCCAGGTTTGGACAAATTGTTTTGCAGATAGAAGATCTTTGCTTGAGAGAACACTGGGGGGGCAACCTGGAGTAAACTCAGTTATGAGATCAACACCTGAATGTCTGATACTGCTCAGATAACATGACTAAATGTTCCTTTGCGAGAGGCTATCGGACTCCTTTATTTTGCTAACAACAACAACAACAAAATCAGACTGCAGATATACCCATTGACAAACACTGTTTAGCAACCAGTTTGCCTCTCATGTAAGATGAGAAGGAACTCACGTTCCTTCCAACACCCAAACTCTCCACTATTCCCCATTTATACACACATTTAAGGTCATGCTAAGTTTGCACTTTTAATGGATTGCCAGAACAACAGTCTTCCTGATAAGCGCAGGTCAAATCAGTTACCGGATAATAATAAACTGGATTTCTAAATATTTTTATTTACATCTATTCCCCCCCCCTCCTATGCTGCTAGGTCAGGAGATGAAGATGTTTTGGTTTCCATATTCTCAAAAGAGGCCACAGGTGGACGTGCAGTTCTTCGCTGGGTTACCCTCATCCTCTGCCAAGGATTAAAAGAAAAAACAATTCTCCATTAAAAGTATTTAAAGCAACATTCTTTGTTCTGGCACAACTGGATTACAAAGCAATTATACAAATGGCTATGCCAGCAAATCTGAACAAAAAACACACTAGGAAGAGGAGCACTTTTGCACCGATCAGTTTTGATCAGAACAACATCTGATGGCAGTTTGACATAGCCAAGCTGCCAAAGCTCTAAGGTACAGACCAAGCCCATGGCACAGTACGGTCAGCATGACTGAGTTAAGAGGAGCTCATCAAACCTGGTACTGTGTTCAGCTCACGATTAGGGAAGCCCCTGGGGGGGTGGGCACAGCTCACTGAGCTGCCATAATTCCAAGCTGAGCCCAAGTCCATCACTTGTCAATAAAGGTGTCTGCCAGTGCAGACCCGATGCTAAACCACATTTTCCAATGTGAGAAAAACACATCACAGCTGTCTAATTTCCAGCAGGAAAACCGTATCATAGACGCATTTGCTCAGAACTAGCAGCTGTAGACAGGGCTGAAGATTTAGCTACAAGACCAGATTTCTAGTACAGTGTCATAGGTTATAATGCAGCCTATCCTTACCCAAGAACCAGACGTAGTGTCCTCTCAACAGGGAAAAAGGTGCCCAGTGGACCTAGGCAGGGACACAGACCCACATCCGTAACCACCTCCTGCGCTGTCCCCCTCAAAGGCTGTCTTCTTTGAAACTGCAGCTTTAGCAACTTTTAACATTCTGGAGAATACTGGCCATCAGGACAGGACCCTCCAGAAAAGATGCCTCTTTTTGCCCTCTCGGTATCTGCGACAGGCTTCTCGACTCAATGAACTAGCTGCACGGCAGTTCCCAAGTTCTTACCGGCCTCTTTTAAAGAGTGAACGATGGCTTACCTTGACTTTACTTGTAGAAGGAGCAGCCTCTGGCATCACCGACCCAAGGAGTCCCATGGGGTACTCTATATTGGTACTGACAACAAGGCAGCAGCTAACAGTCAGGAGGGGCACAGAAGATGAAGGAAATGTGGCTACAGCTGCTGTTCTGAACTCGGCAACCCGACTTCCAACAATACGTAACAAACAAGTAGCCAAGCTGTGATCTCGAAGAAAGACCACAAAACATATCAGAGTTTTCCTATCTGGCCCAGACTCATAAGGTTTAAGGATTTCCTGTCCCCATCTGGACATCAAATCTTCTTTCTCCCTGATACAAAAAGCACAGTCTTAGATGCTGTCACAGTTACAGTAGTGTAACTCCACATGTTGACAAGTTATTCCAGAACTACTTTCCACTAGTTTGTTCTGATACATTTTATTTTCCTTTCTATAGGAGGTTGTAAAGGCATATTGCTAGATATGTAAGCGCACTCATGATGAAAATGGAGCAAAGCAGGGCTGTATCACCACCTTAACACCAAAGGCAAAGGCAGCATCGTATCTGTGTTTGGATCAGTCCCTTATAAAGCTGTCCTCCTTGATGACTTTGGAAAATTCATTTAACTAAGGCAAAGCACAAAATTAGGCAATATCAGAACACCGTTGAGAAAACACTAATATGCAGCCCCAAAAAATTACCAAGGTCACCTCCTGAAAATATTTACAGCTCACCAGCAGTTCTCAAGGACTTGGGAAGAAATGCTTCCCATTCCAGAAACCTTTTGACGAACTTACGCAAAACAAATCCAATCTCTTCCCTCAAAAGACATGTTAGCCTCAACTGGGTCAAAGAAATGCTGCCTGCTTCACTGGGGATTGCTTTAGCCCGCTAGTATTTCTTAGCTGCCCTAAATATGCCATAGAAATGTCAAGTCTTGTATATGGGCTAATATACCACTGACCATTTATTTATACGGTTACAAAACCAGCAAATGTTTTAGAGCAAACCTTAAGATTTTATTATGGATGTAGAAATACGCTTCTATTTCAACGCGTGAACTTGAAATGAACCTTAACACGACGAGTCCTTGGGACAGCCTTTTTCTCCAACAGAAGCACTCAATAGGTGAGCAGACTGCTCGAGTCTGTTCTGTTTCAAAGTCTGGAGTGCCTCTTATTCCGTATGTTCCCACATTCATTCCAAGCTACGCTAGATTAAAATCCATCAAGTTAAGCTTTACTCCTTTTACGAAATCTGTATCCCGACTTCTCTCCTGATGCTTTTCAAACCTTGTCTGTAATTGGTCTGTTTAAATTTGTTCTAAGGTCAGAAACGTTCCGTGCCAATGAGCAAACTAGTAGCTTGGACTTCTATGTAATCCTCCCAAGTTTTAGCACCGCGCTCACAGCGCTGTTATTCCTACGGCACTCGCCCGCTGTTCCCCCTGCGATCACGCTTTCCCCTCCAAATCAACCAGCACGAGAAGCAAAACAGCCTCTTTCCCTGCCCCAAACACGTCAGAAAACAGAAGAGGAAAACCCCCGAGCCTTCAGCAATCTCTGCAACGCCGCCAGTAACAACGACAGCCTCCAGAGAACGGGCCGGAGGAAGGGAAACGCTCTAGGTTCCCTCAGCACAGCTCCCACGGCAGGCAAGTCTTTGACGTTCAGTGCCGGCACACAAAGACACGAGGCGATTCCAGGGGATACGGAAAAACGCCTCCAGCCATTTACCTGCAAGTTTTCGTCGCCGCGGACCATTCGGGCGGATCCTTTCCCAAACACGCGCCTCGTGACACCCCCGGCGGGACAAAACCAAACCGACCCCGCGGCCGGGAGCCCTAGCCTTACCCGCAGCCCTACCTGCTCTCCCCAGAGCCCGCCAGAGCCGTTCCCTCTGCCACCGCGCACGGCGGCGCCGGGCGGGACGGCGAGCCCCGCCCGGAGCCTTCCCGCCACCGCGGCCCGTA
>VYZV01019575.1:7340-57751 GCA_013401275.1 Pandion haliaetus
ATGAAAATATTGTTTCTCACCAAGCTTCAGTAGTCTGTTAGTAACATGTTCAAAGCCAGCAGCGATCTAAATCACCATTATATAGCCTATACAAAATATCCGAGCCATCAAGACCAGGTGTTTACATCACAAAATTCACTACAGTAAATGCAACACATTTCCATTAGTTTTTGACAGTTTTACTAAAGCAATCAAAGCCTGAATGGACTTTGAGCCAGAATATCCTGCTTGATTGTAGAAATGATATTTTCTGTTCAGGCCAGAGGTATGTTGCAGCAGAAGGCAGGGGCTAAGCACGGTTGTGGTGCAGAGAGGGGAAGAAGGAGTGGAGCTCTGCAAACCATATGACCGTATGTGACCCAGAGTTTGTGGTGTGCTAAGTGATGCTAACTGGAGGGGAAAAGGAAAGAGAGAGCACTATAGCGCTCCTGAGTTTCCACTGCAGTCTACCCCTAGGAAGAAGCCTGCTTTGTGCGTTTAATGAGGACTTCTAGCCTTCGGTACTGTTGATTATGTTTATTTTTTTAAAATTAAATTATTTTTTAAAAAGAAACTAATTGGATACTGTGTCCATGAATCCAGCTTTGTAGTTAACATATTGGGATGCTTGGACTGGAGCCAACTCTGTATTTTACTTTCTGATTTTTGGAGCATTATGTCATGATGAAACCAGAGAAAGTGTGTAATAGATCCATCCCCTTGTTATCTGTGATCTTACTAGTTCCACAGCTTGCAAATCCTCCAAATTAGGTTCACATATCAGCACTTCAGTAGTCTTCAGCAACATCAGCTTGACACAACGTAACACGCTTTCTGATACTGAAATGAACGGTTGCCCTCTTAGCAGCAGTGGTATAAACTGGATTTCACTTTCTTTAATGGCTGAGTAACTTTTGTTCAAGTAGTACAGGAATTTGTTTCAAACCCTCCCCCTACTCTTTTTTTTTTTTTCTTCAGTGTGTGTCTGCGAATTAAAGTTTGTTTGTGAATGGTCTCTTTCTCTGCAGAAAGCTTGAGCCAGCTGAAGTCTGATCTCAAATGCAGAAGTTCTACTGGTCTCTATATGAAAGCACATTGGAAATTTACCTCTTCAAAAGTTAGAAAATAATCATTATGTTTTTATAGATAACATCAATCTGGTCTGCTTGTGCATGAGAACTGCAATTGGTATGTTTAATGGCATAATTGTAGATGGCACTTTTAGGAGGCACACTGAGCACAGGGTGAAGAATCCTCTTCCTGCAGCCCTTTGCCTCATTTACTGGACACCTTCTAAGCTGTGCAGCAAGTGAGGCGAGGGACCGACAGACAATGGGCTCATTCACTGCAGAACACTGATTCATTTCTGCATCACCTTTCACTCTGTGCAGGGAATGAAATGGGGCAGGGGGGTCTGTGGAAAAATATGCGTTTTATGTAATTAAAGATTGTATCATAATGTACAAGCACAAGAGAACTGTAGTACAGTTGAAAAGACATGCTTGATTTGCAGATTTCTTAACTGTTGCATGCATAACTTTGAAACTGCCAGAATGGGTGTTTTCTTGTTTTTTTCATTTTGGTGTAAGGTATACGTGTACACACATTTGGGAGTGGCTGTTCTTTATGTTCATATAGAATTGACAGTAATTTTAACATGTGAGATGATTACATTTGAACAGGATTTTCTATGTCAGTAAATGTGGCTTTATCAAAATAGAAATTTTCATAGGAAAGCATCTTTTTTTTTTTTTTTTTCCCTTNCCTGAAGATTTCTCAGGAGATGGAAATATTTCAGGTCTGTCAGTGTTTAATTTCTGCCTCAGCATAAGCTTAGCAATGACATATAGAACTTGTTGCTTTGGATCTTTCATGCTTTTCTTCCCAATAGAAAAGATGCTGTGCATCTGGACTATGTTTTCCATACTGCATGGCAGTCAGTCCCTGGGGATCCATGCTAGCAGAGAGAATAGATCCTTTTATTTCAGTTTGGGTTTGACAGATCAGATAAAATATGTTGATTCAGGGATATTGAAATAATTCAGCAAAAAGCTGAAAAAAGAATAAAGAGGAATTTTAAACTTTTGTCTCAGTTAATTATAAAAATAAGTATCAGAATATTAGACTTTTCTCTAGGGTGGAAAGTTCATTTTTGATCAGCTATGCCACTTACAGATTAGGCAAAGCAGATGGTTATATTGCAAATTCTGATTAAGACATACCATCTTATTTTTATCATTTTATTTTTTTTTATTATTTATATTCTATTTAAGGCTCTGTGTGTGGTCTGGACAGGGCCTCAGTGGAGCAGAGACTTCAAGACTTGTGCCAAACTGTGTAATGTTATGGTGGTCTGATGATATGGGTTGCTGCTATTTTCTATTTTAATAACAACTGTTTTCTTTTAACATTATAAAGCTGGCAGTTGTTAGTGTTTTTAATTGAACTACCCATGAAGTGTGAATGATAGGTGGAGCTAGAACAAAGGATGATCCAGAATGAATTAATAATATTAATAACAGGACTGGAGTTTATTTCGCCTACAGAAAATCCCTTCTCTGTGACTAGCCAATAGGCTTAGCATTTGTGCGTATGTGTCTCCATCACCACCACAAGCCTTAATACTTTGTATAGTCTGTTTCCCTTTAAATGCTGCTTCAGGCTTGAGTTCACATGTCTTTCCTTAGCTCATACTATTTTTGTAGCAGAGCCAACAGCCTGACAGCACTTTTGAAAAAGAATGAATGGGGTTAAAGTACCCAAGTACTGATATGCTGTTTTTATGGCTGTTCCCCATAGTTTTGACTGCTGAGCAGTCAAATATTGGTAATTCACAGGGAACAAATGATTGAAATTCAGATTGTAGTTTTCTTGTGAACTGTATCACAATTTTCTTAGTCTAACAGTAGAATACTTCCTTTAGAAAGGTCTCTCCTCGTAATGTCATTGTCAGGAAGGTTACTCCAGTCTGTTATTCCAGTCCTGCCCGCCCTAACGGATTAATTTACAGAGGTCGCACTTGTTTCAAACATATATGTATCTAGCCTGCACTGTGGTGTGCCTACTGGCACAGCAGCTGCAGCTCCCTGAGTCAACACGTGTGAGAAGAGACTTGGGAACCTTGTCCAGGACAGGCCAGTGGGCTCTCATTATCCAGCCATCTGGACCCCAGATTATTGCAGATATGACATGTGCAGTAAAGGCTGCCGCACAAATACGTGTTATGAATTCAGCTCATTTTATTTTGAGTTATAGAGCTTTGAATTCACTCTGTTCCTTCATCTACAATAAACAAACACATGTGTATGTGTACACACACACTACTGCCTTTATATGCTGTACCTACCTGCTCACCCACCCACACCCTGATTAGCTTCACTGAACTTGCTCCTGTGAAAGTCCGTCATTCAGCTTCCACATGCTTCGCCTCTGTGAGGTTATTATTTCCACTCCTATCTCATACTGGCCCTTCTGTCTCACTGACTGGCTTCACTGACATTTACAATGCTTCAGGAAGATGATTTCTCTCTTTATCTCTTTGTTAAATGAGTGCCATGACTATGTGTGGGGGGAGAAACCTGGCAGTTCAAGAATGGGATGCAATTATACATCATACACCCTGTAGCTTTTATATTTATATTTTATATTAACAATTGCTGTGAAATGAGAAGCCAAGCCTTTGAACAAAGAAATATATAACAAGCTGGGACAAGTGTGGTGAGGCAAATGTTCATGTGGAACAAATATTTCTATAAACCAATTCAAGAGCACAGGAGGATTTTTAAGGGACTCATTTGCAGGACATAAATGCTGACCTTATGTAGTCTCTATGTATAGGAACCTTCCTCAGAGTTACTATAAAGTACAGACTAGAGTTGGAGAATTTAGTTTATATAGAGAGTTGATTCCTGAAGCCTTGTCTTACCTTAATCTGTGAACCACTGGGATAAGGGATCATTTGAGGATAGCCACACTATCAGGCTTTGGGCACTCAACTGAAGCACACAGCCTGGAAAACCAGCCTTTCCGAACTCCTTACATGTACTCAGTGGAGTATACAGATTCATCTAGAGACCACTTCTGAAAAACTGCATGACAAACTGCCTGTCCCTCTCTACTCACTGTGGAAATATCAGGGAGGAAGACAGAATCCTAGGTCAGTAGGCTAAGGTATGTGGTGTGAAATGCCTGTATGATCCCACACTGGCTTCTGTCAGTTCCAATATTTTTTTTTTTCCCTCACAAGTTTAAATTATATGAAGATGTAGCAAAGTGGGGTTTTTTCCAGCTTGGAAAGCACAGGCATATATGGCATTGCATGTGTTTTGGATAAGCCCCCTCTAGTATAATAGCTGTTGTACAATTGTCTGAAACTGTGAAGGAATGGATTACTTGAACCCATGTATTACTCTGAGCAGAACACAGTACAGCTACCTTGACATATCTACATCACCATATGAAAACAATCCATTACCCTGAGGAGGCTGAGTTTATTTAACTATATTAATTATTTACAAGTTCATACATCATGAACTTTGCATCCTAAACCAGTAACTGGATTTGTTACTGGATGTCCATTCCCTGGCTCCTTACTTTTTCTCTAAAATAAACACCTGATGGTTTCTTGAAACAACAATTTTTTTTTCCTTGTAGGCTTTTTACTCACCTCTAGCTCCTGTTCTTTCTTAACCTGGCTCTCATACTTCCTTTTGACTTTAGCATAGTGCTTTCTCAGTTAACCACATTTCCTGAGGATCTCTTTGGCCCCCGTTTCCAGTTAAGTTGAATATAAATAGGTACAGATTGCCATTCCAGTAATTTCTCTCTATAGTCATTGCTTCTGGTGTCATATTATATTAAGGTCAGATGCTCTTTGAACTGGTGGTGTCTCTTTGCTTATTAGGTACCTGGCATGTTTTCTCATGTTAGAAAAGTAACAAGGTCAGTTTGCATAAATCCCTTTTAAACATTACCGAGTATCCCGTCTGGTAGGAGAGATGAACCTCTTTCTCTATGTTTAGATAGCCTTCCAAATCTCTTCTGTCTCAGCCCTCTTGTGCATTGTTCTGGGAGTTTTCTTCCTGTGGACAGCTCAGGAGATCGATGTGGACCATCTCCAGGTCAGTCCCTACGTCTTGCTGCTTTACAGCTCCTAGTTGAGAAAGCTTATGGAAAAAAGGGTCATTGTTGTCTCTGTTCCCTCTTGTTCAATTTGGAGGATGTTCTGGCACACAGTAAGCTTCAGTGAATCCCGGTGATCTGGCACTGGGTCTGGGCTTTGCTTACTTCCTAACTTAGGCTTATAGGCCAGGAAAATGTTGTAATGTAGTTTCTTCTCTCCAGTTAGTCCTTGGAGATTCCTCCTCTTCAGATTCAACTGCAGACCTTCATATATTATTTTCTCTGCTGTTTTTTAGCTCAGCAGATTTCTTGTAACTTCCTGCCTAATGGGTCCATCTCCTCCTCTTCACTCCTTGTATGAGCACGAGGTCATGGTGAGGTTGTTTACTCAAAAGTCTGCTTCCAGAAACCCTTGTCCTTTCAGTTTGTAACCTTTTAAACCCTTGCAGGACTTTAAACATTTCAGCTCAGTTGATTCTTTTCTTCCGAGTTTTCAGTTCTTTGATTAATCTTTATTTTTCAGTGTGTGTACTTGAGTGCTACAAGATTCTTATGCAAACACAAAAGACAAGAAATAAATATATTGTACAAAAGGCAAATGGATAGGAATGAGAAAGGGTAACTTCAGTTTTAGCCTAACAAAGAAAGAACAGAAAAAGGGAGATGTGTTCAGGACAAGAATGCTCCAAAGAGCAGAAACTAGGCACCTGTTCTTCAGGTGTTTCAGAGTTGGGATTGATTGATTGATCCCAAAGGACAGCATTGTAAGATTGTCACACTGAGGTTTGACACTTGTGCTCTTTTCCCACATCTGAACATTTGTGGTCACAGTTGACAGTGGGTAGAAAACTATATTCACAATTTAGAGTGTTCAAGATGGTCTTGACACTTAGTGTGAAATACAGACAGTGATAGTAATTTAGAAAATTCTGGGCATTGTTATATCAATGGGAAAATATTGCCTGATTTTAAGAATATTGTCTAAAAGCTTTACCAATGGTTGAAGAGCTGAAAGATAACACAAGGAGAGACTGTCAAAATTATGGCTATTTACCTTTGGGCATTTAAAAAGTAAGCACACGTGGATGGCTGACCTCTCTGGTACTGGGAGAGAGGAACCAGAACACAGCAACCTAGTCTATCAAGTTATGTTCCCAGATCAAAGGTAGCTAACAGCTGCTGGAAAGGGAAATAGGATAAGGAAAAATGCAGACCTTTGGAATGATATGAATCAAAGCAATAAAAAAAAATTCCTGAGAGGAATCCTGAAGCAGCTGATATTGGAAAACTTTGTGTGAATACACAACCTAATTACCTTTCAAGGTAATACAGATAGGCATCTGGGGGCTTGTCTTCAGTGTGCATTCTAGGTGAATTCAGAAAATATTCAAAAGTTAGGATTTAATTAAGCATCCTGTCCAGGACAGGCTAAAGGTGATTTTGCTATTCAAACAGCAGGCTTACTGTGAGTGAGTTAGGCAGATTTAAATGAAGGATGCATCTTCTCTCTGAAACAGAGAAAGTATCTGAGAGCCAGGGTAACGGTTAATGCAATTTCGAGTTTGGTGGGTTATACGTAAGAAGAGGTTTGGAACTGCTTTTTTTCCCCCCCTATTTGAAGGAAATTGGATTTGCAAAATTCTCTCCCACTTGTCCAGAGTTAGGTGGGGAACTTAATTTTGAGCAGTAAGAAAAACAAAATCACTATCTGTACCCTTTCACTCTGATAAAGGTTTGGAGCATGGGCACGTAGGCTGATAATTATATTGTTTTCAAAGCTGAAGTCTTTTTTAAATGGAAATATGTATCAAATAGTTTCCTACTCACTGAAAATGCCGTTCATTTTTAATAACTTTAAAGTGTTTCAGGAAATATTTTGAACTTTATAGTTCTACCCTCCTACTGACAAACCCATACAAGAAAAAAAAATATTTCCAACTAAGTATCAACAATTGCCAGTGCTCATAGAACCAAACATACTGTTTTAGTAATATCTTGTCAACACTGCCATGGTTTCATAAAGCAGATCTTCACTGAAACTGTTCTTCCTTTCTTTTCAGATATATACCTATATATTCAGATATATATGCAGAGAAAGCTCTTTTTCTTAGTTGCAGTCCTTTCATGAACACTGCCGTAGGATCTATGCTGTAACCTCTCCCAGCCAGAGAGTCTACTGCATAGACTGCTCAGATATAATGATGTGTTTGGAGTGTGTGTGCATGGCACTCTTCCTCCACTTTATTAGATTAAGTCAGAGTATTTAATCTCTTTGCACGCTTTGGATTGTGCAGAAAGACCAGAGAATGTTTCATACAGTCTCTGACTTTATAGACCAGACTGAATTCTGTAAATACAAGCCAGAGCTCCACTGTGTGGTACCGATTCTCCAAACCACAGCCAGCATCGGGCAATGCCCTCCCATGTGGTGCAATGTAAAGAAAAAAGGATGTTGAGGGATGACAGTGATCATTCTTAAGAGAAATGTGACATGTGGTGTTGCAGGGAAAATTTTAATAATGGGAGGGTTTTGCCAATAGGGATGATACTTACTGTTGAAGATAACCTCTCTTCTGAAGGGAAGCCTTCAGAACACAGGGAGGGAGTCACCATCAAAAATTTGTTCACCTTTTCTTTGATGATAGTGGCCAGCAGATGGGAGTTCTGAAACTAGAGTGAGAAGTCTTTGGGGGAGTTATATGGTGGAGAGGAAAAGCCTGAATGATTTGTCATTGGAGAACTTTCTAAAGTTCTAGGGCTTGATATACCTACTAATAATAAACTGAGAACCACCTACTAATAGGAAAGCAATAAGAAATATGGATGAGTCTAACAGTAGTGATTTTTTACTTTTATTCTCATATATAGTCAGTTCATATGTCATTTGCTTTTTTATTGATTTATAAGGATTTCGTCAGACTACTCTTGGTTCCCATGAAGTATAACAAGTACAAAATGAACATCAATGAATTTAGTTACTTTGCACCCAAACTCTATGAACTGCCTTTTGTTTCTTGAATTTTCTAAGTGGTATAATTTGACACAAAACTACTCTGAAACTGCTTTTCTAATGACAGGTAAGATTAACTGAGACACGTCTACTATAATCCCTGCATTTGCATTTATTGGCCCTGTAGATGCGAACTAGAAAAATCTTACAACAAAATTGGTATAAAAGAGATGACTTTAAGCATACTGACCACACACACAATCAGTTAAAGCAGATGAGGTTCATGTCTTCCAAAGCCTTAAACATAATTCTTTGCACAGGATTCTTCTCCTAGGAATTCTTACATGATACAAATTCCCTAATGCTTTACTTAACTATTATCAAATTGTGGCCTAGATTGCACTTATAAGTAAAATATAGAACAGGACCTTCAGTTCCCATGTTTCCAGCACCTACTTTAATCAACGTGAGTTTTAGGATATTCAGGGCTTTCCAGCACCAGATATGTTATATGGCATTCATTCTTCTTTCCCACAGGACTCTGAATAAATACTAATTAAAATTAAGCTAAAATGTTCAGCTTTTTAAATATGTTTTTTTTTTTTCAAATGTACTTTTCTTCTGGATAACAAATGTGAATACAGACTTATTTCCTGCCTAGCTTACTTTCCCATGCCTGCGTGTTTTCTTCTTTTTTGTCCTTTTTTGTACGAAGGAAAGAAATAGTTTTGTAGAAAGCTGAACCCACAAAATCCACTGGGTATTGTTCTATGCTAGAGATTGCTGAGCATAGTATGCTAACAATGGGCCAAATACTGTACTAATTTATCTGGGATAACTTTTGGAATCTGGGAATTGTGCTCATTGAAGGAGGATAGCAGAGCCTTACCGTACAGCAGAATGCCCAGAATGCTTTCCTGAGCTTATTTGTCTGCCCTGATGCATAACATTTCTCTACACCACTAGTCTTTCACCTGCCAAGGTAATGCAGTAAGACCCAATGTCTTATAAGTATACAAAAATGCTTATTCATTAGGCCTTCCTGTTAGTACCCAAATAGCTGGCCAAAGTCTGATATTGTTATCTGGAATATGAGAAAGGAATTTTTCTGATTATGCTCCATTTTGACTCACCCTTTGAACTGATTGCTAACATGTCTCAAACACACACTTCAGACTTTCTGCTCTTTGTTATGTGACATGTATTAATTGGAATTAAACATTCCAATGCAGTGAACTGAGAGTCAAATATGGAAATACAAGGGAAGGATAAAGATCGGGGCTAGTAAGAATATTTCTATGACAATAGTGCCTACAGAGCTGGTAGTTCATGGACTTAGGTCCTTAGTGAAGGGAGAAGTTTGAACTGGATGACAGAGAAGAATGATGTGATATTATAGTGTATAGTACGGGTTAGGTCTGATTATAAGAATGGGCTCAAACTTCTTACTGACATTGTAAATACACCTTTGTGTAAGCCTGCAGTATTCTTTACACGGCTGTGGAGATGGGGGTAATGGGGAGTATGGAAAGCACTTAACAAGTTTCTCACAGAACACTTTTGTGTATCTCAGCATAACTGTTCCTTGAAGCCCAGGCCAGAGTTCTCACTTTGCAATTTCTTGGAAAGTACTGCATGGAGTCAGATAGGGGTTATGGCATTTATAACCCTAAATGTCGTTATTAGTAACAATTTCCAGTTGCTGACAAAAGCAAAGCACCACACAGTTGCTCCATAAACAAATATTTATGTATAATACATGGAAAGTGTAAACAGCTTTTACAGTGTTCTTAAATAATTTCTCAATGCGATCAAGAAGTTAACCTACAAGTGTTTCTTCCTGAACAGACTAGTACAATCTGTTGTTATTACCATATACACTCACAGAATTAAAGTTTGTCTTGTAACATTGACTTATAATGTAAAGAATCACTACTGCATTTGGATTTCAGTGCTTTAACAAATGTATATGAGGACATTCTTTCCTGTGTAATCTCCATTTCAGAAATTATTTCAGTCTGTGTGGCCTGGAATACAGAGGTGCAACTTGGATTTTTTTTTAAAGCTGGCAAAAAGATTTTCAGTGCTTCTCAGGCCTTTCCAAAATGCTTCTCTTGTCAGCAAACAAAGGTTTGGCAGAGCCTTATAACTAGATGTATTCAGCCCTTTTTCATTACTTGCTTGCATCAGCTTGTGTGTGGGCAAAGAAAAAATCAAGTATTGCCAAACCTGAGCACTCAAACATTATAAATTGGGCTCCAGAAATTCAGCAAACTGCTTTAAAATTCATGAACTTTAAAAAAAAAAAAAAATTATTGAAGAGAAGGGTCTTTCCATCTGTTCTGTGATGGTTGAGCATTTTGACTCATAATTTAAAACTTTTCTCTGCAGCCCATACAAACCTAAATCTATTTTAGAGGGGAAAATTGCACTTAAATTCATGCGTCTTTGCAAGGTTCCAGAAGTTGGTCTTTTAGGAACACCACCAAATAACAGCAGCCTTGCAGTAAAATTGTAGCTGCTGACATTGGAAGTGTGTAATCTGCAGCAACAGCATCACAGCTTTTGGGATGAGAGCTGACAGCAATGTCACTCTTTCTCTATCATTCAGTTTATCCTCTAGCTAAGACCCTTGACCTTCCAGTAACACCTGTGTGTATGACTAGAACTGGGCAGAAAGCAGAAATCCAATTTCACAGAGTATTTGGATATTTCTAAATTTAGTTTCATTCATGCAAAACCAAATTTAGACATTCTCTTTGAAATAGTGTGCTCATCTTCAGACAGCTTTACTTGAAGTCCATACTCAGAGGGAGCGCTTTGGAAAATGGCATTGGCCTCATGGTGTCCTTCAAACACTGCAAAGAGCTTTGAGTAGAGCAGTCAGAAAATCTTCACTGCAGTGGAGTTTCCAAAGAATACGGTGTTTTGTCAAATTGGGAGCTTTTAGAAATGTATCAGGTTTGTTCAGTTGCTCTTGGGGGGGAAAGAGATAAGAGAAAAAAAATTTCTGGTCCAGGTTGGAAAAAAGCGGTATGTCCCACTCAGCTTTTTTGTTGTTGTATGGATGAAGAATTATTCTTTATATCAGAGCAAGAATTTGAACCTCTGATGTCCCAGGCTTTTGTAACAACCACCATGTGAGAGACAGTTGAATTCCTCCAGCATAAATCTGCCACACACATACAAATTTGAGAAGCTTTGTTTTCATTCCAGTATGGAAAAGACTTTCATGTTTGGGTAAAAAAAAAAAAAAAAAAAAAAANAAAGGAAAAGAAAATTAAGTTGTTCTGGAGTCAGTAGTAGTCTGGAAGTCTTAGGAAACTCCAGCATGTAGGGAAGACTGCCTGTCCTGGACCCTATGGGATGGGGAGTGCAGGAGTGAGTATCCTCCAGCTACTCCTTCTGGCTCCTGATTTGCCTTGGGGGTGCTTCTGCTGGGCTGGATGCAAACACAGTTAAACAGGAGAGCAGGGCCTGCTCCAGAATGTAGCTGGTATCTGGCACAATATTGACAGATGGGAATTATATCCCTGTAACTATATGGATATAGATATCTCTTTCTCTCTCTCTGCATGTGTACTTATGCATGCAAACTTTAAGAATTTAATTTTGACAAATCCCGACTGAAGAAAAAAAATTGTTTCTGAATTATTGTGACTTACTCTCTTGCTGACCAGTCTCCTGCCTAACTTAGCTCTGAGCCTTTAAGAGTGTAAGAAGTGCTAAACAGTCTGCCTGCCCTGGTACCTTATTCTGGGAAGACATCAAAATGTGTGTGTCTAATTACCCTGTGCTCTTCTAGCTGAAGTCTTCACTTCTGCTCTCTGCATGTAGGCAGTCACATGGTTCAAACAAAACATGTTTCTTCCCTCCTTTCTTAGAAATAACAAAATGTTTACATTTGACACATAAGTTGTATAAGTAACAAGGAAGCTGGATGTGTGTGTTTTTGAAAAGCACCAGTTTTGCTTTTCCCTCTCTTTGGGAACCTCCCTGAAAATTTGACTTAGTTCCAATTTCTTCAACAATTGGCCAAGCCATAATTCCCAAATTTCCCTTTCTATCTCTCCCCGCTGAACAATATCCTACTTCCCCTGACATGTCTGCTAAATTTTCTGGGAATCTTTATACAGACCACAGTAAGCTCGATATTTTCAAGATGAAAATCCACATCAGTTTTTCTTCTGCCAGCCTCTGACCATCAGGTCTTTTCTTTTTGCTGTTTAATGCCAGTGTTAATGTCAACCTTTCTCTTCATCTGTCTGCAGCTGAGTTGTTATTTATTTACATGCATCCCACACATCCAGACCCTTGTGTATTGTTTCCCGCTGCTCAGTCTTCAGTCTGCATCCCTTTCCCTTCATCCTACATTGCCAAGATTCTGGTTCATACTGTGCTTATCTCATGTCCTAACTGCATTTCTTTTCCAGTTTACCCCTCCACACTATGCCATGAAATCATTACATATAGCTCCTGAGAAATCCTTCCTGTACTTTTTCCCAACCACTCAGGAGGAGTAGAAATCAGATGAAGATGTGAAATTCAAGCTCTTCTTTTCCATATTCCACATTTTTTCTCACTCAGTTGTCTTCTCCTTTGCCATATCCCCAAACCTCTTCAGAGCAATTTTACAGAGGTTACCCTTCTAGTTATTTCATTCCTATTTTAAAGTATTCTACTTAACAAAATCTCCAATTATACTGCTGTAAAGTATTCCTGATTTATCTGCTTATCTTCTAGAGTTGGCCCTGTTTAAACACTACTGCTAACTTATTACAGAGTTAAGATTTTTATTATATTTTCGCATAGCCAATGATGTGCATAGAGAGGTCTATTTATATAGAACTCAAGTGTTTAGCTCTTAATTACCAGACTGCATCCATCATTCATCCATTTCTGCATCCAGAGACTCTCTGAAGCAAAGTGTTTTACCAATAGGAAACAGTCATTCTCCTTTCTTTTTGAATGCTCCAAAAGGAATAAGTGAATTAGCTATACCAAATACACACACAAAAAAATGGAATTACATAGTTCTTTAGCTATTACACCATCCGGTAAAATGACATATGAGACTATGTCATTTCATCTCCCCAAAGCACTAATGGTTTGCGCCTGCTCAAATGTTATGCTTCATGGCCTTAATTCCTAGGCAGAACTTCTGGAATCTGCTTTCTGAGATTAGCAGTGCCCTCTTGCCTGATTTTAAACAAAAATAATTGGAAAGGCACATGTACCAGCTTCCAGTTTATAAGAGTTCATTATTTGAAATCCCCTGAGCTCCTCCAATTAGAAAACAACTTTTTGACTTAATATCCTTCAATTGTTAAAAACTTGCGTCACTGAGAGATCACAGTGAAACGTAAAGGTCCCAGCACATTGGCACTTGATTGTGAGGGGATGTGATTGTTCCACATTTAGACTGGAAAGGGTTAGGAACTCTGCTTCCCAATGTGCTTAATGAATGAAAGGAAAATTGGACCCTTGAGCCAGAGGCAATGACCTAACTGAGTGAAAAATGTTTGCAGGTTAACAAGGGCAACTGTTCCTTGCTATAATTCCCACTGGAGGTGAATGACAAAAAAGGCCAATAAACCTCAGACTTTGGATTATTTATTAACCTGTTTTCTTCCTAGAAGAAAAGACCTTACTGTAGATCTTGGAAGACAGAACTGAAAAAAAGTGTCCTTTTACAAAGGGTAAATTAATGACCATGTGCACTGCTTAAAAAGACTAAGGTGTAATATTTAGTATTGTTGTACTCTCTGTGATCAGTCAGATTTTTAAAAAGGCAACTTCACTAGGACTGAGATGCAAGGAGAGTAAAAATAAAATTGTGATTAAATGACACTAATTTAAGCCATATTAGAACAAAATGTAACTGGAAATGACATATAAGCATTGTTGACACTGAATCAGAGAAACATATTTTATGTCTTGTCTTTACAAGCACTGCTGCCTAACATGCTGACACAGCAAATCTGTAGTTTTCCTACAAGTACTCAGAAACTAGGGTGTGGTGGAATAGCCAAGTGTTGTGATGCAGACCGGAGTGTCTCTAGTTGGAAGTCATGCAATTCACTTCTCACCCTGGAGGGCAAACTCAGTTTCCAATCTAAATAATTTGTCATGAAATAATGGAAAGATTCCTGTTGTCTTCACTGGGATCAGGTCTGCAGCCTAACACAGAAGCAACAGAAAAAAATTGCAGGGTAAATGCAGAAGAATGCAGGAAAAGCCTTAAGACTAGTAATAACCACTAGAGCAGCTGTCAAACTACCTTTACAAAAAAATCTAAGTGGTGTCTTTTCAGGAAACAATGTAGACTAGTCAGGGGAGAATTGGAGGGTATGATCCAAAGTTGAGCTGTTTCAGTGGGCTTTGTATTGTATCAGTCCCTAACAGAATATACAAATAACGTATTGCTTCCTGTATTTGAAGTGCCAAAAATGAGACAGTTGCAAGCATTCTGCAAACCATATGTCTGAATCAGTCTGGGACTGAAGCAAAAGGAATGAATATGCATTTACATAATGCAACTATCTCTGCAACGTAGATATGATACCCATAATGCATAGATGTATTTTCAGTAACGGGAGGTGCACTTGACTTTCATGTTAAAACAACCCTGCGTTTTTCAAAATGCTCTTTCCTTACCCTGTTGTGTACCTGCAAATGAAAAGGTAAACACTGTATTTTTCTGTTGCTTTCCTCTCTGAATGACACAACAGCCTTCCTGGTCTGATGTCTTCCTGAAAATGTATGATTAAATTTGCATGGTCTTTAGCTGTGTGTTTGCAAGTTTCATTGACTTCAGAATAGCTAGACAATTTACACTATTAATTCTTAGCTAAAGAAAATATCTGAGAGAAGCAGAGCTTTGCTTTCTATCCCAATGACTTTTAAATAATGCAGGTCATGGTACCTTTGTAAGAAGACATAACTTCAGCTGGAGTTCCTATCTGTATTCATATCTTGTATGAATACAGAGAGAAATATTTTAAAGATGGATTTTATTTCTATAAATTAAAATTAGTTTAAAATCCAAGGTGTTCTAGCACTAACAGTGCTTTATTTATTTCTTTTAAATATTATTTAGCCTATACTATTACCCTTACCTTGATTCTTAAGTTGAACTTGCATTTTGTGCAGTGCCTGTGTCAGTCAGGAACAAAATGTCCAGTGACGTCTGCCAGCAATGAGGACACAGACTTCTGCTTGTCTGAGACTCTGTATGTACTTTTCTGCCCCCTTACCTAAACCAGTAAGCACCTGAATTCTTAGTAGCCTTTTAAGAATTAAAAAAAGGCTGCTCAGGGTTTGTGATAGACTGCAGGATTTCAAACAGGACAATCCAAATAATTGAAAACAGTTTTGTAAATAACTGAACATGTAACAGAAGAGGCAAATATCTGTGGTAGTAATAAGGAAAAGTGGATGAGTTAGATCTGAACAAGAATTTGTGCATGAGAGCTCAAATCTAAATGTGTCTGTAAGGCTAAGATTCAGACACACAAAGCAGACCTTGTAAAACATCAGATATGTTAGGAGGGTATCTGTGGCTGAGTTGGGCCCAGAATGGCTGATGAGTCGATGACTGACATTGTCATCTTCTTGTAGACATCTGTTCTATTCTGCAGGGTTTCACCTATAGGAAATGAGTTGCTTGCAGGAAGGTGTCATCTGTTTTGCTGTGTTTTTCTTGCCATGGAGAAGGGAAGGCAATAGCCATTAACAGTCTTGGAAGGCTATTGTAGTTCCCGAGTACTGTATAATAGTAGTATAAAAATTGTTGTCTCTATCGCAGTCACTAGAACTGCCCCGTATACTGCAAGCAGGTAAGAATTGTGCTTTCACAACTGAGTGCAACACCTGAGCTAAACTGAGGGTCTTCAATAGTGTAATAAGATCTGCTGAATTCAGGATGCAGAGACCAGCTTGAGATATAAAGAATCATAGAATCATTTAGGTTGGAAAAGACCTTTAAGATCATTGAGCCCAACTGCCTAACACTGCCAAGCCCACCACTAAACCATGTCCCTAAGGGCCACACCTTTTATCTTTAGCATCTTTTAAATTCCTCCAGGGATGGTGACTCCACCACTTCCCTGGGCAGCCTGTTCCAATGCCTAACAACCCTTTCAGTAAAGAATTTTTTCCTAATATCCAATCTAAACCTCCCCTGGCACAACTTAAGGCCATTTCCTCTTCTTACTGCTTGTAACTTGGAAGAAGCGGCTGACACGCACCTTGTTCCAACCTCCTTTCAGGTAGTTATAGAGAGCGGTACAGTCTCCCCTCAGCCTCCTTTTCTCCAGGCTAAACAACCCCAGTTCCCTCAGCTGCTCCTCATAAAACTTGTGCTCCAGGCCCCTCACCAGCTTCGTTGCCCTTCTCTGGACACGCTCCAGCACCTCAATGTCTTTCCTGTAGCGAGGGGCCCAAAACTGAACACAGTACTCAAGGTGCAGCCTCACCAGTGCCGAGTACAGGGGGACGATCACTTCCCTTCTCCTGCTGGCCACACTATTTCTGATACAGGCCAGGATGCCGTTGGCCTTCTTGGCCGACTGGGCACACTGCCGGCTCATATTCAGCTGACTGTCAGCCAGCACCCCCAGGTCCTTTTCCGCTGGGCAGCTTTCCAGCCACTCTTCCCGAAGCCTGTAGCATTGCATGGGGTTGTTGTGACCCAAGTGCAGGACCCAGCACTGAGCCTTGTTGAACCTCATACAATTGGCCTCAGCCCATTGATCCAGCCTGTCCAGATCCCTCTGTAAAGCCTTTCTACCCTCAAGCAGATCAACACTCCTACCCAACTTGGTGTCATCTGCAAACTTACTGAGGGTGCACTCAATCCCCTCATCCAGATCATTGATAAAGATATTAAACAGAACTGGCCCCCGTACTGAGCCCCAGGGAACACCACTTGTTACTGTCCACCAACTGGATTTAACTCCATTCACCACAACTCTTTGGGCCCGGCCATCCAGACAGATTTTTACACAGCGAAGCATATGCCTGTCCAAGCCATGAGCAGCCAATTTCTCCATCAGAATGCTGTGGTAAACAGTGTCAAAGGCTTTACTGAAGTCCAGGTAAACAACACCCACAGCCTTTCCCTCATCCACTAAGCGGGTCACCTTGTCACAGAAGGAGATCAGGTTAGTCAAGCAGGACCTGCCTTTCATAAGCCCATGCTGACTAGGCAGCTGCTTTCAAGAGGGCATGCTTGAGCGTAGCTGTCCAGGAACAGCTGGCAGTGCTGCTCATGGAGATTCCCAGTTCTTAGGTCCAGTCTTCAACATCATCCCTAGCACCACTGAATTAGTAGGCGTTATAGCCGTTTCTCACAGCTTGAGGCCTGGTTCAATTGTAGGGAAGTCTTCTCACCATGAAGTTGTAGATACTACAGAACCTTTCTCCTATCCTCTCTTCATGCAGAGCTAGTGCTTGTAAGTTGGGTGCCTCAAGTCTTTACCCTGCGTCTTTGTCTAGACAAGCCAGATGTATTTCTGATTTTAAGAGGAAATTAAGTAAAAACTTGCCCATTTTTGCTGGACATTGGCTGCAAAGTTTCATCTCTTGTCTCTTTATTGCATATTCTAGGGAACTGTGAAAGTCTGCATAGTGGATTTTTTTTATTAAAAAACAGGGAAAAAGAAATCAAAATAATTAAAATGAGAAAATAATGAAGAGAAAAAAAAGAAACTGGTGACTAATATTTAGGTTAGTAGAAAAATGCTTCTTTGGGAAAGTAGCCAAATTACTAACTATAAAAGTGTAGGAAGAAAAACTTTTGGTATGATGAAAAATTCATGAGTGAGTAGGAGGTCAGAACTACAGTGACTTGTAATTCAGCTCAGTTTGTATTAAACCTGGATATGAACTTCTGAACTTGATTTTCCACTACCTTTCTAGTTTGGGATATTGGTAAGAAAGTATTAATCATTAAATATATCAGTTTACTTCTGAGTTATATGGGATGTTGGTGACTCAGCTGTACTATTACGAGATTTGAAAAGCTTGCTGCTCTCAGTTATCATTTGTCATTCTTTATACTTATATACTTCTGTTTGTAATTTATATGTATTTTTTCAGGGTTTAAAAAATATAATTTTCTTCTTCAGAGTCCTTTAAACATGGTTAGACATTTTTCTCTGTTAAATTCGAAACAGCATAAAATGAAATTTCAGTAAAAAGTTAAGTTACATAATAAAATAAAGATTTTGGACACAACATTTTTGTTTAATTTCTGCATAAACTCTGTTTTATTCGTCAAGTCAATTTTTGTAGGCAATGATGCTACCACTTGACTACTGCTTTTGGTTGTTCTGCAGGAGAAATAAAATTGGGCACATACTGGAGTTTCAAAACAGAATCCATGTGTAGTAAATAAAGTTTTCATATTTTTTCCAGCAAAAATGAAATTTTATTTTCTTTATTGGGTACTTCTCCCAGGCAAATAAGTCTGTAAACTGAATAGGCCATGAAAGTTCACTGACACAGAATTCCATAAAGGTGTTACAATGACCCTAAAAGACCTACTTATACACCAGTTGTTTCATACAATATTTGTAAACCTCACAAATGTTACAATACATGCTTGCATTCATATCATCATTGGCTATGTTCTTGTCCCATAAATTAAGTAAGGTTGGGTCTTGTCAGTTCTTGGATAGGAGGCCTCCAAGGAAAATCCAGATGGTGCAGGCATTGATAGTGATTCAGTGGGAAGACCACCTACTGTGTTAGCACTCATTTTTCTTCTGGATTCAGAGCATTGTGTTTGGAAGGATGTTGCTGGTTTTTTCTGAGGTTAAAAATTAAGAATCTGACCAAAACTAAGTATTTCAAAGCATCATAATAATAACCCTATCACATCTTGCATAAAAGTACAGAAATGGTTCAAATATTGCCAGCTGAAATCAGAAAACTATTAGAGTTAATTGAAAATGTCTTTTTCCCTTTTTTTCATTTTTTCTTCATTCTATGTCTATCCACCCCCTTTGTGAAATATTCACTGATAACTAACAACTAAAAGCAAATTTTATCTTCATCAGCATTTCCTGTAAGCTTTTGTAAAACACTCAAAACTCAAAAAGCACAATGGCAACAGAAAATGGGAATTCCCTCAGCTGGGAATTTGTAATTTGGTCCTTATCTTTTTACTTCCTTCTGCAGCATAGAACAAATAAAATTTTAAAATGTAATCTGTTTTGCATTATTTCATTGATAAATGTCATCATGTCTTGTGTCTCCATTTCCCGCTCTGGGGCTAGAATAGCTGATCACACTGTACCTCTTTGGTGGAGCAGGGAGGGGTGCAGGCATTAAATGGTGCTGCCTGAAACCTTGGGCCAGGTGCACTGTGGCAAGTGAAGCGCTATTTACTGTGCGTTGTCTCAGTAGTGTGTATATTCTCCTTATTGCCTCCCAAAGTGTTAACTTACTATTATAATGTGTCATGGCAATTCTTGTTTAGGGGAGGGTTGGGTTTTTTTTTCCCATTTACTCTAATATTCTTTATAAAAAAATGAAATTATTCACTGACCACAGACATTTGTCATGAAAGAGGGTTTTAAACCTGAAAATCAGATGAAAAGCAGTTAAAGTAGAAACAAAGTGTAACCAGTCCTGATACTACTCTGCCCACATGAAACTTCTCATTATACAAGTTCAGGACAGAAAATAAAGATACTTTTGCACAGTGTGTTTGTTGACTATTTAGTCTTTTGTCCTAGACAGGACTGTGGTTTAAGGAACAGCAGATATCCTTGCGGGCAAATACAGGCTTCCTCACAGCTAAAATCTGAATGATGTAACTGTGAATTTTGTATGCAGATTGACAAGATTATAACTGTTTTCTAAGGTTTAGCACCTAGAGTTTTAGCATGGAAACTGATTTTCAAAACCTAGAAGCTTTCACAGCTTTAGAAGAAATATCTTTGACATTGACAATTGGCCATTGTATTCATGTCTACAAATAATAGATATTTTTTTACAGGGGATGTGAAAGACAGATTTGCCTTTTACTCTTGTAGCCCAGTTGCAGTCAGCGTGCTGTGTCGGAGATTGTACAGTGGATTAAAACTTCACATACAGTTGCAAATATTCAGTCTATAGTGGGTTCGTTGAACTTGATCTTAATTCCTCATAAACACAAAATAGTTCTCAAGTCAAGGAGTATTTTAATGGAAAGTCACAAGGAAATTACATGTTCTGAAGCCACCAGCAAGAAAACACGACCAAGTATGGAATAACTGTGGACTCTAGTAATGTTAAAGTCTCTACTAATCCTAGGATTTCTCATTGACCAGGTGTCGTGGTTTAACCCCAGCCAGCAACTAAGCACCATGCAGCCGCTCACTCACTTCCCCCCCCACCCAGTGGGATGGGGGAATCAGGAAAAGAAGTAAAAACTCGTGGGTTGGGATAAAAACGGCTTAATAGAACAGAAAAGAAGAAACTAATAATGATAATAACAACACTAATAAAACGGCAATAGTAATAACAAAAGGATTGGAATATACAAATGATGCACAGTGCAATTGCTCACCATCTGCCAATTGATGCCCAGTTAGTCCCCGAGCGGCGATGCCCCCACCACCACTCCCCCCAGTTTATATACTAGACATGACATCACACAGTGTGGAATACCCCTTTGGCCACTTTGGGTCAGCTGCCCTGGCTGTGTCCCCTCCCAACTTCTTCTGTCCATCCAGCCTTCTTGCTGGCTGGGCATCAGGAGCTGAAAAATCCCTGACTTTAGACTAAACATTACTTAGCAACAACTGAAAACATCAGTGTGTTATCAACATCCTTCTCATACTGAACCCAAAACATAGCACTATACCAGCTACTAGGAAGACAATTAACTCTATCCCAGCTGAAACCAGTACACTGGGGGAGATGAAAGAGGAGGAAAAGGAGAATAATTAATGAATTTTGCTCATAGTTTCTAAAAGTTGGAGGTTATGAAAATATATTTTGACCTTTATGCAGGTGTTATGAAACTTTGCTGCTTGGAACTTTACCTGTAGGATGGTATCATCTTTAGCTGCCAAGAACTCACGTTGCTCAAAACTAACCTGGGTTCCTGGAAAGTAAAATGGGAAATCTCATTTATTTTGCTAATGTTTCAGTTTTAGTAGCTATTATGACAGGGATATTGAGAATATTCTTAGTGTAGACACTATTAACAACACTAAACTTGAATAAATTAAACTCTGTATTTTAACTATATGCCCTCTGAAAATGTGTCAGTGTAAATACTGAGCTATACTTGTGTTATGGGTTTGTGTGGCGTGGGTTTTTTTTTGGTAGCAGGGGAGGGGGCCGCAGAGGTGGCTCCTGTAAGAAGCTGCTGGAAGCTCCCCCAGCTCCAAGTCGGACCCACCTCTGGCCCAGGCCGACCCCATCAGTGACGGTGGTAGCGCCTCTGGGAGAACATATTTAAGAAGGGGAACCTGCAGTGAGTGGGGGGACTGGAATGTGAGAGGAACCCCTCTGCGGATACCGAGGTCAGTAAAGAAGGAGGGAGAGGAGGGGCGCCTGAGGAGGCTGATGGCCCTGCAGCCCGTGGTGAGACGGCAGGCTGTCCCCCTGCAGCCCATGGAGGTGAACGGATGGCCGTGACTCCATGGGAAAGCCCACGTTGGAGCAGTGTGTGACTGGAGAGCAGCCTGTGGAAAGGGCCCACGCCAGGGAAGTTCGGGCAGAACTGAAGCCGGCGGAAAGGACCCACGCCAGGGAAGTTTGTGAGGAACCGCAGCCCGCGGAAGGGAACCACGTTGGAGAAGTTGGTGAAGGACTGTCTCCCGTGGGAGGGACCCCAGGTGGAGCAGGGGACAAGTGAGGAGTCCTCCCCCTGAGGAGGAAGGAGCAGCAGAGACAAGGTGTGGCGAGCTGACTCAACCCCCATCCCCTGTTCCCCTGTGCCGCCGGGGGGAGGAGGGAGAGAGAACCGGGAGTGGAGTTGAGCTGGGAAGGTGGGAGGGGTGGGGGGGGAAGGTGTTCTGAGGCCTGGTTTTACTTCCTAATATCCTTGCTTTGTAGTAAATGAAATTGATTTTGTTTCTTCCCCAAGTTGAGCCTGTCTTTTGCCCGTGACCATAAGTGGGGAGTGATCCCTCCCAGTCCTTGTCTCGACCCACAAGCCTGCCTTTGTATTTTCTCCTCATGCCAACGTGGCCAGGGGAGGGGGTGGGGGGTGAGTGAGCGGCTGCGTGGTGCTTTGTTACCGGCTGGGCTGAAACCATGACAATTGACACAAGGTCTGCTTTTGGTGGAGACAACAGAATAGGGTGTGTTTAGGAATAATACTGGATTTCTGCTCACCATCAAGAACAGTGGTCACAGCCATTGTGCTCACATATAAGACTTCCACTACAGCTTTGTAGGATGGCAGAGGTACCTCAGAGTCAGGGAGAGGACTCAGATGGTGGAACAGAGCAGCATGACAAAGCAGCAAGATGAAGGAACAAAGACTTAAGGGAAAGGACGTTGTTTTTCTTTTTGTGAGAGAATGCTTTCTTCTGGGTTCTTGAATGAGTCTCGAGTTCCTGGGTGTTAACGTTTCTTCTCTGACAGCAAATGAAACCCTAACACAAATCCTCCTGTGGCTGTTATCTCCTCCATTAACTCCCAGTGGCTGAAGTCTGCAAAGGATCTCAGTGTTCCAACCTTGTTGTTATCATGAGGCTGATAATACGATACCAACAGATTTTTTTTTCTGATTTTCTGGTTTGCATTTTTAAGAGAAAATAACATATACACAAGCAACATAAAATAATATTTTTGTGGTTCTGAACTTTGCAAAATTTTGGTTGTATCAGAACTGAGGCTGCAGATAATTTATAGTAATACCTGCTGATTTCAAAGATTTCCTTTGGTGACGGGAGGAAAAGGTGGTTTGATGCTGCTGCATGGTTTTGCTTCCCCATTTTCAGAATGAAATGCTTTGACATTTCTTGTCATCTTGTTTCTTATTTAGAATTAAAATACAACATTAAAAAGTACAAACAGTTTTCAAAGTTGAAATCAAAACAAGCAGATCAGCTTCAGGGAGCTTTCTTTTTTTATAGATTTGTGGACCATGTTCAGCATTTCTAACTGCAGAATTTTCTATGGAACACAAGGAGATAACCTGAATTCTTTTGGCATCTCTAATTATAAAAGGCTTTGCTTACAGGATTATCTACTATTTTAACAGGAGAAAATTTCTGCGTACAGGGTGAACTCATTAAGGGGTGAATCAGGATTTTGTAGCAACAGGAGTAATTCTTGCTTGTTGCAGAGGTTGGGAGATGTGCTGAATGAGTCAGGAACTGCAGAAGGAAGACAGACCATCTTGCATGTACAGCTGCTCCTTGGTGCCCTGGCTTCCCTTCCTACCTCTGCTTCTGCCAGGTGACTCTATTAAAGCTGGCTTCTCAAAGGCAGTCAGAAACTGCATGCTATTTGCTTTCTAGGTGTCTGATGGCAGAGGCTATGGAGGGCCAAGCTGCAGAACCACTCAATGCTCACAACTGTAGTTAAACTGAATGGGGAATTGTGATTTTAAAAGCTATAGAATAGTTGCCGTGATAGATTATTTAAAAAAATATCATTCCTACATATGTGAAATTGGTCTTCCAGCTCTAGATACGTCTGTATTTCTGTTACTTCTGAATAAGAATGTGGATGATGATTGCCCCTGAACTTCTAGGGGTATTATCATAATTTGTAGCTGATTGAAACACTATACAAATTAATGCAATTTTGAAATCTGAGAAAATCAACATAGGTTCTTTCTTCAGAGTAAGACTGAGCTGTGTACCAAAACGTGATGTGAAATCACACCTTGAATTATGTAAATAAAATGGCATATTCACTAAGAATATCCCCAATGAAACAAAGACCCTAAGAAAATACACTATGGGAACACCTAGTGCAAGACAGTAATTGTCATGTATATATTTAAGGGGACTGAATGAACATTGCTCAGGCAGCAATATTAGAAGTTGTGTATTTTGACTGCTTTGCTATGAAACTTCAGTGTGCTTTCACTGTAAGGATGTATTTAAGTGCACATAAGTAATATGTTGACTAGGATGTTTCAGTAAAAAATAATTGTGGTTGGTACAAAGCTTTATTTGTACTTCTTAGAAGCTGAATAACTGGAGTAAACTTTATTTCTTCTGTGTTGCATGTTTTGCCTTTTTCACTGCTTGTGAGTTTCCTTTTATAGTTCAGCCTTATCATCAAACTATGAGGGCATTTAAGGACTGTTGAAGACAATGTCCAAATGAAGAATTCTTATGCCACAATTCCAGTAAATTGGGAGTAATCCACTTACAATTATACTTGCAGTCTGCTAAACTGGAATATCCAGCTCAAGACCAAGCTCTTCTAGAACTTTGGGGTTTGATTCCAGGTTTGTTAAGGTTTACTACCTCTGGGGCATTTTTAAAAGTGAGACTGTCATTGCAGAGTCAGCAGAGGGGCTGACTTATTCTTAAAGCACATTGATGTAATAGGAATTAGGATGGATTAAAAGCTCTGATGGGAGGGTGTAAGTAGACACACTGTATATGGTGCTCCTCAGGTTGCCTCTTCCTCTGGGTTTCTTGGTGAGATGCCCTCTCTACTTTTACCAGAAACAGGTCCATATGACGGCCAGAATTTTCGAAGTTGATTAAAGACTCTGAATATTGTCAGGTTCTGAGTGTTCAACATGAAACATTGTTAAAGTTGCCTAATATTCAGAAAGTGCTCAACACCTCTTTTATGAAAATCTGTTTCCTTTGAGCCAGGCCCATAAAATTACTGGTCACCTGAGAACACATAGATCAGTCTCCTTCCCCACTAGCAAAAAAAACCCAGCTGGGCAAAACTGCTATTAGTTCTACAGATTACCATGAACATCAGAGCTTGGCAGGATTTCACTACCTTCAGTTTCTTCCACCAGTGCATAACAGTGATTAAATAAGTTCTGTCCTCCTTTGGAGTACGGCCACAATTTAAGCTGCTCAGAGGCAACTGAGTCAGATCAGGCTGAGTGCTACCTCTGAGCTCAGCCCCTTTTCTCAACCCAGAGTTCCCTCCTGGCCTCTGTGGTTTCCTCTTTGCAAAAAGCACCTCTCCATATTGCATTAGTTAGCTCCTTCTGAATTTGTATGCAAGATGATGAGAGGTAGCAGATTCCCTGGCCCACAGGTTATGTAAATTTACAACCTTAAAAGGTAAATTATTGATAGATTTCTGGTGCTCCAAAAATAAGTAAGTGGAATATTTACAGAGTAATATCTGGACATGATCTTCACTTGAGTTTATTATTCTGGCTGTTGCTTCCCCATGCTTCGCATGCCTCGAGACAGACTCAGTTTATTATCCATCCCAGATATACTGCCATCTCCAAGCTTCTGGCAATCACTGTTATCTGTCACACTGATGTGCCACACAGGAAAATTGTTCTGCATTTTTTGGTGGAGAAATAAAAAGTTACTGGCATAGGTAGTTTGGAAGATAGAACAGCTTTCTTACCCAGTGAGATATTGTGTTTCAGAAGCATCTGAAGGGAGTCAAACGTAGTCCACACATATGTTCAATTTCACATGGTGTGTTGAGGCCAAAATTTGGGGCCAGCTGCTCCTAAGTCTTTGGCACGTGCTTTTCTTTAACCACATTGAGCATTGCCTGTGTGTTTGTGCTTGCACGGTTGTGGCCTCTGCTTCAGAGTTGTATATATGTTTCTTAGTCTCTCAGTGTCCTTTTTAAAAAAAAAAAAAAGAAAATACTTCATTTGGAGTTAAGTCTAGAAAAGTGGTTTGCTGTCTTTTGGCTTATTAAAATGCAGTAGTACCAGAAAATATAATGTGACAACTACTGCCTGACTTTTGCATCTATATGCGATAGACTTTAATATTGTTTTAAAACTTAGACGATATAGGAAATGAAGCCTCAAAGCTCATGTATTCTTGTTGCATGTAAACTGGTACTTTTTTTGTCACACATGAGGACAGACATTAAAAACAACTTTATAAAGTATTTATGAGGTTTTGATTTACCACAATTATTTTCTCTGGCTTTTAGAGTCTCTGAATAGTATCTTAATGCTAGATCATATTTTCTGACAACAGAACACCAGATACACTGTAATGATTTGGCATTCAGCCTTTTGGAATGAAGGCCAAAACTGGCTAAATAAATCTTTTCCAATAGCAAGGAGCAATGATTGCATTGTAAACTCTGGATAAATCTGTGATATTACAGAAAGCAACTGTTTTGCAATAAAATGACTTAAAAAAAAAAATCTGTGGAAAAAATTTCCCATACTGGAAAGATGCCAACATGGCATTATGCTACTAGAGTCTTCTATACTGTTGCAACTGAACATTTAATAATGTGACAGAAAGGGTTTTTTTCTTGATTATTACACTCAAGGTTGGGTGAGAATCCCAGAAGGGAGTAGTATTTAATAGAAATGTTAACTTTATTAATAACATATAAAACACATTGGGATTCCTAGTAGTCAATTCTACACATGGTTAAGAAAAGGCAGGTGGTCTGTGAAATAGCTTGGGCTCATGCTATGCAAGATTTCTGTCACGAGAGGCAAAACTCTGAGCTGCTTTGTATTCAGCTGGGGACAGTGGAGTAAAATATTCACCGATGTGCATTTACTGCTAGTAGTGTACGACTGCAGGACTTGGAAGCGACGCAAGGGATCAGGGCTGTTGTGCTAAACGCTCTGCAAGTGTGTAGATAGGCATCATCCTCACCCAGAAGAGCTTATAATTTAAAATACAGATGCCTCAGGCCTGCAGGAAAAAGGGAAGCAGACACTTAAGAGAAGCAACTTATGGAAGCCACAAAACTGCCAGTGGCAGCCGTGGAAGGAGGAGCAGTCCCAGAGGCCGCACGGTGCAAGCTGTGACTTCCAGTCCACAGAAGGGTGGGTTTGTTTGTTTTCCCTTCAAACTTTCGCGCGTGGAAAGACTGTATGGAAACACACAGACACACATTGATGCTACCGTGCAGCCGTACAGGTCCCTCCAGAAGCTTTGTGTGTGTGTTGGACAGGAGAAACAAGAGGGCCCCACGGCACTCCTCAGGTCAGGGCCTGGGAGCAGAGGGGTGGGTGCCCTCTGTGACCCCCTGCTGTATCTCTTCTTGAGAAACTACCCCGGGTTTGCTTTAAAAAGAGCCAGAACCAGCTGAACAAATGCATGGGTATTTGGTGTAGCGTTTCCATGCAGTTCAGGTTAATAGTTCAGTTACAGTGCAAAGACTAGATCCGTGTTCTCTAGATAGCATAGCCTCTACCTCAAAAGACACAACAACAACAACAACAATAATAATAACAACAATAACAGCAACAATAGTAACACCACTAATAATTCAACTATCACATTGTAGTTGAAAAACATCCAGGCAAAGATGGTCAGCCAAAATAGAGAGGACAAATAGAAGGACAAATCGGGATGCAGAGGCCACACTGAAGGGCAATGAAAGCTTTCGATGGCTCGTAAAGCCCGGCGAGGGCAGATTTTAATGCCTTGACCTTTATTATGACTCTCTGCCTTACCATTTGGAGCTACTGCAGTAGCTACAATTAAAGCCAGAATGAAGGGTCGCCTTGCCCAGGCTCCCCATGCCCCTCCATCACCGCTGCCGTGGGGCTGTGCCAGTGCAGCGCCGGGTGCGCTGCTCCGGGCCGCCGCACTGTCGGCAGAGGGCAGAGCTCGGGCCCTGGCCTTGGCCCCGGCCCACGGTCCATGGTCCACGGCCTCGGCCCGGGCCTCAGCCTCTGGTCCATGGCTCATGGCCTCGGCCAGGGCCCCGACCTACGGCCCTCAGCCTCAGCAGGCTCACCCCGCTGCAACAGGCAAGTCACCGTCCCCAGGAGCAGGCGGCAGCGTGGCACCTTGCAGGGGGTGGCTAGGGAGGGCTGCAGTATGCACAGGCATGCAGGGAGAGGAGCCTTGGAAGTATACCCAGAGCGAAAATCTCAACATTTTTAGCAGCTGAAAGATGTGGACCGCTCGCCTAAGGCTGCAAAGCGTCTGGCACGCTACCGGGGAGCGTGTCGGGTCAAGACTGGCACCGTGGTGCTCCAGGGACCACGCAGCAGAAAACCTGACGGTTACAGCTGTAACTTGGCCACTTCCCGAGTTACCTCCTTCGGTTTCAAACCTCACAACCCATCTGAAATGTAGCGATGTCCCAGCATGATACACTTAGCACATCTGATTGTTTAATTATTATCCTCCCTTCCACACATGTAGAATCACAATTTCACCTGCTCATGTGGCACCCACATGTGCTGTCCTGAACATCAGTGTGAGAGCGGCTTGGGATCGCTGCCAGTGTGGTATCTTCTTCGTCCTGCCTTCGTGCTTTTTGTTCAAACTGCGGCTTCTGCACGCTCCTCTAGGTACCTAAATATAAATGAATTAACAAAACAATTGTGCAACTCATGTGATACTTACTGGAATTTTTGTTAACTGCTTCAAAAGTGAAAACTGCCTTCTAAATAAAATAATTAGAAAGAATCCTTGTGCAATGGCTAAACACTTTCCAGGGAAAGGCAATACAGTTTCTGTTTGTTTTTTTTTTTAAGGGTTTCCCATCATTTAAAGGTACATGGACTTAATTAAGTGCTATCATGATGGCTGTTCAGTGAACGTATGTAAAGTATTGCTCAATAAACACAACAACATAGGTGTTCTCTCAGAACTATGTCAGAAAAGAAAATACATTTTTATCTGAAAAATGCCCACTCTGAGTGTTTTCACTGTCATTATGTAAAGAATACATCCTGTTTCCTCATATCAGAGCATTTCTTTAAAGTTATTAGGTGTTTAACTGCATTTCCAGTGTAAAAAAATTGATCTGAAAGAGGTTTCAAGAAAGAGGCGGAAGCAGGAACATGCAGGCAGAAAAAAGGTTTGAGAAAAGCTGCCAATAAACTTACGACCAGCAAATGAATGCAGGTAAGAAAAAAAGGAAAATCCCTAGTGGGTAGCATAGATAGACTTCCAGGAATCAGGTATTGACTGTGTGTATTAATTAGATTAATTTACTCCTGGTCCAAACCAAAGTACACCGAACAATACAATGAGACAAATCAGTGATACGTATTTTGTTCCTGTTACAGTCCATTTGCACTGTTTGGGGACTTTATGAAGTGGTTTTGTCACAGAGGCTGGTTTCCTCCACCAGTCTTGCCCTCTGGCAGGCTGGCAGCATGGTGAAGTGTGGATAGCAGCGTTGCTTATGTTCTTGTAGCAAAGGTAGGATTTGGTCTCTGTGTTTGATGCTGTGGCTCTGGGTTCATGTTATAATTCAGACATCAAGGTAAGGGGGCCAGAGGGCAGATAAGCTTTCTTCCCAGCAGCTCTTAACAGCGTTTGCAATGTGTGCTTAAGATGCCGCCTGACCAGAGGCAGAGTGACTTAATAAACTGAGAGCTGTCTTGGGACTTTGCATCCTTTCCTGTCTTTGCTGTTGCTCTCCTGCTAAATGACCTTTTCAGCCTAATGCCTCAGTTTCTTCAGCTGTAAAATGGATGCAGTAAGCATTGCAGAAGCCATCAGTAAAGTGTTTTTCTTTCTAGAGAGAAAATATGATGTATAGTAACTGGGCATTATTTATTTTTATCTGGGTTGTTTTAGAAGAGAGGGCAGGTTTCGTGTGGTCCCATTGTCTCCTCCCTCATCCTTGCAATACTGTAAAGAGGGTGTTAGTGTGTTTTTATAATTTCTGCTTGGTTGTTTCAATCAGTTCAGAGTAAATGAGTATCCATGTGCTTTTGGGCCAATTTTGAATGCTTCTTCCTTAACATTCTCTCAAAGAAGTTGAACATATGTATGAAGTGAAGTCCCTGTCAGGGCAGAGGAAGCTGGCAGTCAGGCAGCAATGGGTCATAGAGCACCAAAATTAGAAGCGGGGAGTAGGTGAGAAATCTTTAGGGTCACTGTTTGGGAGATTTTTAGATATGCAGAAGAAGGAGGTGTTTAAAAACATTCCAAAACTTAAGTGTGCAACAATACACAGATACTTATTTTAGAAAAATAGATCCTAAACTTAGCAGATTGCTCTCTATTTTCATATCAATAGTGTGTTCAACATTTTCAAGTGACAGCATGTCAAGAACATCACAAACGTACAGCCACCGTCTAATTGTGCTGACTAGTTACTTCTAATCTGATAATAAGCAGTGAATTGGTTAACAGTGTTCATACTTAAGTGTGCATGTTTATGCTTCAAGGCTGACACTCCTGTAAGATGAATGGGGGAAGTTAACTTTGCTTGATGCTATTGTTTTAGCTGGTAAGGATGAGGACTCAACAAGATGAAAGTATGTTGGTTTACATTGTCAAGGCTATCTTCACAACCAGAAGCTAGAAACTTCCTTTATTATGAGAAAACAAACACATAAATTCTGGGAAATAGAATAAAACCCTCCATTAATCTGCATGAAAGCCTTAAATCATTCAGATTCAGAGATTTGCTACCTATGGTAATTTTTTTCTTCTGCATTTGGAATAAGGGTCCATTGTGATCCGACAGCATCGTTGCTTGCATCCATTGATGGGCTGAGAAATGACAGTAATAAAAACAGATACAGCAGGCCTCTGTTTTCTTCGAAATGTAACTTTTTGGAAATGGCAAAGAAGCAGAAAGAAATGCTAATAGAATGCTATTCTGTTCTATTGAAACCTGTTCAGAAAAATAAATGAGGTTCTGTTCTTGGCTCCCTTTGTCTTGTTGAACAATATAGGATAACTCATTTGATCTAACTTTACACCAGCTTCCCAACTGCGATACAAGAATGAATGAGTTATGCATGCTTTCTAAAAATGTTGAAAAATGCAGATGAAAAATTGTTATGTAATCCCTAAGAACCAAATTGGATGACCTTTATTCATATTGAAATAATGAGGACTATTTGCAGAGTAACCTACTGTTCACCGTGAGTAAGGATGACAGAATCCAGGCTGGTTTTGTCTTGGCCCAAAGAGTACTTCTAAACTGCTGTTTTTGTTAGGTTTCACAGTTCCATTTTCATAAGATTAAAGGGACCTGAAAATGAATAAAATTGCAGGTTAGTGAATGGTGCTGTATGTTTGAAGATATCCAAACTCTAACTTAATCATTGACTGTATCTCCAAATACCAGTATCTCATCTGTAACATTACTGCTGGGATTTTCAGAAAAATAGCATGTAATGTCAACTCTGTACTTAAACTGTAACCAACAAACCCTGGGGAGCTATCAAGTTATCGGTCTTTAGTACTGAAAACATAACACAGGTTTAAGTATAGCTACTCAAAATGGGTCAAGTTACAGCTGGGTTATGTTTTAGTGAACTAGAATTAATAAGGTATTTTCAGCAAAACAGGCAAATTCATACATGTAGATATTTGCAACCAAGTTCCTGATTCTATAAGCTCATTTTTATTTAACCTTGTGAAAATTAGGTAGGTGTACACACACACAGAAACGCAAAACCACCTGTGAATGTTGAAGTTCTTAGTTCTTTGTTGCACAGAACCTCAATCTGGAATGGAAATGCTAGCACTTCAGCATTCAAAATCTGGATCAGATGCTAAGGTCTAAGACGTTTGGGTTTGGAGTTTGAACTTTGTGTACTTTAGAGGTACATATTGTTTATTCTGATCTGAGTTGAAATATGTGGTAATTGGGAGGAAATAAGACAAAATCTTTCCTTTCAAAACTGAAATGCTTGTGTGTCAGATATCTCCATAAATGTTCTGTCTTTCTAAAGGAAAAAAAAATTAGGGATGGTGACGTAAAAGCTAAAACTGAGCAAGTCACTTCTGAAGCAGCAGTAGAGGAAGCATCTTTGATGGCCTAGGTAAAACAGTTAGTCTTTGTCCTATATATGCTTTAATTAAATGTGTAAAGACAAATTTGCTTGTCAAGTCAGCTACGAAATTGAGAATTTGAAGGCTCGTGGCAGCCAGTATTTCACATTTACATTCACCATTTCTCTGTGATTCTGGAAAGATCATGTCTCTCTATTTTCTCCCCAATTCCACTGGTAAATCTCCAAAAGACAGTATGGTTTTGGCCCCAAGTGAGTAGGTCTTTTTTTTTCAAAGCACATAAATTATTTCTGGGCCATTAATTCTGGGAGAATCTAATCCCAGTTCACTGTTGATTTTGGAAGGAATAAGTTATGCTCTTCAGCCTATTTAGCAAGGTTGTCACATGTCTATCTATATGGACTCCTTCACACATGTTTCAGTTAAAGATCCAGACAACAAACTCTAAGATTGCTTTTTGGGACACTCACTGAAAAGTCAAAGAATCCACAAATGCCTAAATGAATTACAGTGCTACTAATACAAACCTGACAGATATATTAATCCAGTTTTTCATAATGTTTTGAGATCTTCATACAGAAAGAAATAAACCAATCCTTAGTACTGTTGGCTTTACGTGTGTGTATGCAATATTTAATTTTGAAAATTAGAAGTTCTGAACTTCTGAAGTGGAACAGAGACACAACTGTCCTTTCCAAATTGTACTTTCCAAAATGCAAATAACAAAAGGAGACTAGACACAATTGCATCTAGTGGTTTTGTTTTTTAATCAGAGATACTTATATACTTCTCTCAGCATACTTTCCTGGTCATCACATAATTTTGTGCATATGTACATAACATCTATCTATATTAGAAAACTGTTATTTCAGTTTTCCTGAAGGGAAATTGAGGTACAGAGAGACTAAGAGACTTTTTCCAGATCACAGAGGACATGAGTCAGAGCAGGCTAAATGATCTTGCATTTAGGATTAACTTCTAAATTACTATATATCTTTCCTTAGGACAAATCAGGGCAAGCAATGAATTAAACTGCTAAATGTTTATTTGAAACGAAACCAAAACATTATTAATTTAATGTGGTGAGTAAAAAAACCCCAACAACCGAGAATATTTCTACAGTTAGCCTTATTTTGATGTGTATTTTGGGGAAGGGAAGAGCGAGATTGTTATTTTTTTCCCATCAGAAATATATGTGTAGTTTGCCAATATCTTCCTTGGCAATACTTTACTAGTAATGTATATTTTTCACCTTTTAGAAAACTGGTTTCCCAAGGCTGAGAAAAACTGTGAGCAAAATTATGTGGCAGGAAACATTTAGACATGAAAATATGAAATATAATTCAGATTTGATAAATTCAGTGTCAAAAGACACACGACTTCGCAATACTTAAAAGACAACTTCAGCCTAAAAATATACTATTGATTGAGAAGAAAATGAAGGCAGCAATAAAAATTCACAAACCTAAACCCAAGAGTAATAGCAGTGAGTTTGAAACTGTTATTGGGAAATATGGACAATTGATACAGGAAGCTGAAAGTACCTTTGAAAAACTCTGTAGAGGACAGGGGAAAATAAGAAACAATACTTTAAGTATATAAAGAAAAAGTGTGATCTTAGTAATGGTTTAAATCCAGTACTCAGCAAGGACAGTAAAAATGTGGATCACGATGTGCAAAAGGCAGATGTGCTCATACACATCTGTTTTTCTAGAAAAAGACAGGAAGATCTATTTCTATCTTGAAGCTAATGAAAAGTATTTTCTATCCCATCAGTAGCTAGAAACAACACTGAACAAATATTATGACTTTTTTCTCCAAATTGGCAGGATCAGATAATAGCCTTGATGCAAGCTAAGGTAGTTTATTTCAGTGTACTAATAATTTTTTAATTACAGAATGCCAGAGAAATTGCAGAAGACTTAATAAATGCTGAGATTTTCAATTAAAAATCTAATTAAAATCATACAAAAGACTGACTAAATAAGTATAGATGTAGAATAGTCATGTAGGGAAAAATATTTCTCGTGTGGTCCTCTGAAGATCTGTTCTTTCTCCAGTGCCATTCAATATCTTTAGCAAAGTCTGGAAAAATGCGAGATAGCAAAACTTAGAGGTGACAAAATTATTTGACGAACAATTAATGATGATGAAAGGGGAATGAGCTAATCTGGAGTGCTCATTACAGTAGATCCATTAAAACAAGATATTTTCTGCATGGCCAAACCTGAGGCCAAAGGGCAAAGAATTTACCTAACACTTATTATTGGGGAACTGAGTCCTCTAGAGCATGTACTCTAGAAAAGACTTAAATAATAATTTGATAGTAAGATACCAGAATGATGCTATGATTAAAATGTCAGATGCAATCCTTTCATGTCTAATCAAGGGAATATGGATGGAGAAGGTGATACTCCCTCTGTGTATGACATTAGTGAGAGCATTCCTGGAATATTCTGTCCAGTTCTAGCACTTACACTTTGAGAAGGACATTGACAAACTGGAATGGGCTCAGAAGAAAACTGCAAGAATGGTATGAGGTCTGGGAAACGTGCCTTATACTGAGACACTAAAGAAGCTCAGTTTACTCAAGGTTAGAAGGAGAGTTTATCACAGTCTGTAAGATCTTTCATAGAAAAGATGTTCTTGACCAGTTCTGTTTAGGTAACTGATAAAGTCTTTAAAATTAATTAATTTTTAATTATTATTGTTACTTGATCATTATCCAATTAATAATAAAGATGGAACTACTGGAAATTTAATTTTGACAATTCTGAGCTGGAAACAGAGCACAAATATCAAGTGATAGCAGTTAATGTTTGGAACAAATTCTGACATAGCAATGTGCTGGATTTTCCATCTGTTGCAGTTCTTAAATTGAGCTGTAACATATCTCTCAGAAAGACACCCAGTCTAGATCAGATATTATGGCTGATGCAGAAATTGCTGGGTCCTGTTTTCTAATTTATATAGCAGGTCAAGTTAGAAGACCAAAAGGTATCCCCTGGCTATAAAATCAGTCAGGAAAAAGTAACTAAGGTACACTGTGGTAAAAAAGACAGCACATATGTACTCCAAACACCACTATCACAACAAAAAATACAGTGGAAAGGGAAAATTATGTTAAATGACAGAAGATAGGATGACTGTTTTTAATGCATAGCTGACAATTAAAAGACTGTATTTCTGATGCTGAGCCTGCCTCTAACTTGCTTACTTTGTCTAATTCAAGTAATTTTTGCCAGGTACAGTTTTGTCTAATTTGCTTTGTAATTGCTACTGATGAGTCTGAATTAAGTTTAAAGTATGCAAATCAAACACAGTGACCACTGCAAAAAATACTGGATTTGATATTTGGTCGTTGTATGCACCAAGGAGGCATAGAGAGTTATTCTTTAGCTATTCTAAAAAGAGCTGGAGTGCAGATGGGTCTGACTGAAAAACGTATACAAATATATCACATGTGTGTTTATGGTCTTCTGTCCTTAAATCAGGTTCTCCACTGGCACTTCATTCTACTCCATTGTTAAATAGGTGTATTAACAGCTACAATATTTTGCAAGAAAAGTCTAAAGGCATTAAGACTTTGGGGTTCTTTTGTTTGTTTTTCTCCCTAAGAGAAAGTGTTAAGGTCTGTGATGAGAAAGTGCTATATTGTGGCAATGGCATGTGTCTTCATTTAAGAAATGTAAGTCCTCTAGTGTCATCTAGTAATCTTTGGGAAGACCCATAGATTCAAACGTGCATTATATTTTGTGTTCTATACATACAGGCCAAAATGCAGCTCTGTTGGCTCAAGTCTGTATATAATGTTATCTAATGCGCTGTCTTCATTTCCACTGTAACAGGCAGACTTCTCTTTAGTGACCAAAACCATCTATGTTTTTATGCTCTGCTTTATTTTGAGAATATGCCCCTGTTTATATTTCAAGCCCTCTTAGTAAAACACATATGTCCTTCTCAGGCTGGTTACCAAAATGACTTCTTGCCAATCTTAGTTACAGACACTTTATGACTTCAACAAAAAGATACTGTTAAAATTGAAAGCTCCTTCAAATAGGCAGCCACGTCACGATTCTTCACCTGAAAGCTTTTATCATTTGCATCATTTGGGCTTTTCTCTGCTTCCTCTTACACTACTTCTGCCAGTGTTTGCTATTTGTTAAACTTTCTCCTCTATTTAGACTATTTCTTGAGCTTGGAAACTTTCCAGGGGAAAAAAAGGCTTTCTGTGAATTTGCTAAGTTATTTTATTAACAATGAAGATTTAGTAATTTCATTTCTTAATACAGGGACTATGTGATTCTGTTTGTTTGTTTATTTACTTGTTCTGTTTTTACATCCCAGTAAATTATTCTGCACAGGTTTTGCTCATTTCTGAACAGATTTGGCCTCATACAGAAAGTCTTTAAGGTTTTCATCTATATCATTAGAAAATACTCCAAGGGTGGGAACATCTGGAAATAAACTGTGTGACCCACTTTAGCATACTTTGCACTGTGAAAGCTTGTATATTATTTCAGTGGCCCCTGGAGCTGCTGTTCTGGAGAGTTTTGCTCAGCCTGGACCTCGAAAGGACTCATGCTTTCTGTCCCTTGCTCCCCCAAAATAAATTCATAACACTGAAGACATGAGGGAGGTTTATAAGCATATTAACATATAGATCACTTTTGGTTAAAGAATACTTCGCCCAGTATAGCCTGTATTCTTCCATTTCAAGGCTTCTGCCTCCCAGTGCAGCCATGAAGAAATCGCTTCCTTGTCTCACCAGGAGAGTCATGATGGCAAGTACCTTACTCGTTACTGCTATATGGTGTATTAAAGGCATCTGTATTGAATCATTCATTTGTGCAGCAGTTTGTGCACAGCTTAGTGAATGAAGCAGTGAGCTAATGAATGAACATTCCTACTTAGACATATATATCTTTCAAGTTGTATTCCTTCATCTCGATGGCATACCTCAGCCCATTGGCTCAGTCCAAAGTAAATCCATAACATGTCATAGCTGGACAGAACTCTGATGAGATTCTTTTCAACAAGTTAGCATACTGTTAAGTCATTATTTTCAAGGTCTCTAACACAGAAGTCCCTTGTTGAACAACTTTGCTTTATTTGGCCCACTGTGTGAAGGCACGTTTGAGTGAGAATTTTAATTCCCAATTCATGAATATTATTCCAACACAAATGTAAATCTTTGTAAGCATTGGACTACTACTGTGCATTCTAATAACATATGGAAGATAATACAGTGCCCATTCTTAATCACTTAAAGTAATTGCTGGAGCAACTTTATATAGTAATATATGGGTCTTTTTTTCTGATAAATTTGTGCAGTTAGAATAATCATAGGGAGAGATTTTTACTGACTTGTCAATGGTGGTGAGTCTTAAAGCAGTAACTTTAGTAACAAGACACTATATTCATTCCCAGTTGGACAGAGTCTCGAAGAGGACAGAGTGGAGCAGTGGTGCAAGCTGCTGGCGGGACTTGTCTAGAGATCTTCTGGCTCCACGCTGGAGAGGAAACCAAGGAGTGTGTCGGTTGGCTCCCTGAGCCTCCTGGTTAAATCTAACCTATCATATTTTTAAAACACCCAAGCAACTGCGGGTGTCTTTTGGAGGAAGTAATTGGTTTTAGCATTCTTTTCCTATTGCTTTCTGGCCATCTCAGTACTTTCTTAAGGTGTTGCCCTTTGTAACAGGAATGTGAACTGTACATGGGCCTAAAGAAAATTAACAGTGACTCAGAATATGAAAATTATCTGGAAAAACCACATTCCTCAGGAATACAGTATCATGGAGACTTGATTATTTCTTCTTGTGGAAGGGGCCAAGGTGTTTTATGATACCATACAGTTGTAGCTGAGATTGGCCTGTAGCCCAATCAACTAGTCATTCCTTTCTGGTGTATTTCTGTATTGGACTTATGCTGAAATCCCCACAAGAGATTTGGGTAACTCTCTACAAATGCTTTTGCAGGTAGTGAGTGTTAATATAATTTAAAAAATCTGTTGTTTTCCCACCCCTCTCCTACTCTTCACCTCTCTTTGTGAAAAAAGTAAATCATTCAGAGGTTGCTTTCAGCAAATACCAGTTTGTTGAATTTACAGGAAGGGCTGCAGTTCCTCTATGCACATGATGCTTTCTAACACATCACAGGCATCTTAAATAAAAACCATAAAAAACACACATGAAAACAAACAAATTCCTTTCCTCCCAAAATATCCACACAGGAAAATGCTATGTAGCTGAGTATGCTAAATACAGCTCTACCAGTAGCTTGTGCACCAAATTCTGCTCACTGAATTGTGGATATTCTTTTTGAAAATGAGGGGCATAAGAGTCCTTCTTTCTTCTACCAGTACAAGTTGAAAAAAACAGACATATTTAGATGTCAGCTGCCTAAGGAAATGTCACTTACCAATGTTTAGGATGATAGATTGCGTCCTCTAGATGTACCATTCTCTCTCCTTCCTCTCCAAGGAGATCCATTCTCAATTTTTTTACCCTTAAAACCTAAAAGAATCATAACAAAAGCTTCTCACTTAATTCATCACTTCCACTTCCTCCATTTTGTGAGCATTTACATAGCATAAAATATGGTGCTGATGGCACTCTGCTCTTTGCCCACATGTGAGTTTAAGAGCAGCTATGCTGGTCAAACAAGGGGAACTGCTTTTTTAAAAATTAAAAAAAATAAAAACCTGTCTCAACTGCTCTTAGAAATACCTATATGAAAAGGATTTTTTCCCTCTCTTCCACGTAGAAAATTACTTCTGAAGTGTTGTAACAAGTTCAGGATTATCAGCATTCAAATATAAATAGGACCAGGAAAAATGAGAAGTCTAAACCAACAACTTCCTATAATCTCACAATAATGATTAAAAGGGCTGGAATATTCAAAATTATTCACAAACCTACATAAATGGGTATTGGGAATCATGTTATGGCCAAAATTGAGTGGAGAGCTGTGAAGACAGCCCAAGCCAAGCTTGCCCAGCTCCGAGTCACGGTAATAAAACCCGTGACTGAGGTACCTCCTGCAGAGCTGGTACTCTCTAGTGCAGTGCACTGTGGTCAGGCTCATTACACTGGGGTGCAGCACCAGCCCCAGGGTTTTATTTGGTGTGTGCAGTGTCAGAGTATTATTTGGTGTGTGCACTGTCAGGGTATTTGGAAGGTGAGCCTTTCGAGGCCTTCAGTCTTACAGCACTGTTATCTCCACTTCAGTGTCAGCTATACTCAGTGTGGACTAGACTCAGTACATACACACTTTTTTGCTAGAGTTTATGAGTACTCTCCATAACAGAAATATGTCTCTGAGACATCTGAGTTGAGCCTGAGTAGCCCTGGGGGTGCGGCATTATGGAAATGAGCTAACACTTCTTCTGGATTTGAAGTGGCCATACAAGTAATATATCAGTGTTCGCCTGCAATATGCCTGAGCTTCTGGATCCAAACGTGCCAGCCCTGGTCTGTCTGTGTCTATACAGACAATAATTGCCTTCAGATAGTGGTGTACTGTTATGGGCACTTTGGACATATATAAGGAGTCAGTCAGGAACCTTCCATTTATCATCTCGTATGGAGACGAGGAAAAACAAACCCACCTTGACTCTTCATTGCTCTTCTCTTTTTTAACCTTGGTGTTATACCTTCAGTCAAGTTTTCTTCACGTTCTGTGTTCTGTACCAAGTGCAGCAGTGTCAACCAGAGAGAGTAGGAAAGCTCCTGAGATTAGACACTGCCCGGGGAGAAACAGTACTGGATTCTACCAGAGATTCTGTAGGCCAGTAACACACGACTGAAAATGGACAGCAACAGATAGATGTTAAAGGAAAAGTGAAGGAAAAAACCCAAACCAACAAGCAAATATTTTATATTTTCCCAAATTACTCCATCTCCAACAGTTTGTGGCTCAGGAACTTTTTCATGCAAAGTGTTGTCTTATGCTTAATAGTCACTGGTTATTGCCACGAGTTTAGCTGGTGACCTTGGCAAACTTACAGCATCCACAACTTCTGTTCCATTTGTATGAAGAACTACCTCTCTCTGATCATTTTGGAGCTGGTACCTGCTACCGTCATTTAATTCCCACTAGTTCCTAAAGTGGAGGAGAAAAAATGGTTCCTTATTTACCCTTTTCACACCATTCATGATTCCATAGATGTCTATCCTACTGCTTCTTTGTTCTGGGACCTCCTCCTAATTTGAAAATTAACCATTTAGTTCTGTCTTGTCCCTTTAACAAATTAAGATATGAAGACCTTCTCTCTTATCCCAAGGCTGTTTAGTTTTTTAAGAGGTTTTAGTGAAAGGTCTTGTCAAAAACCAAGTAAGTGTTATCTTTTTCCTTATATTTGTTTAAGGAATTACCTATGTCATTTAAGTTTATTTATCCAACAGTTTTATTGTTTATTATAGCTTTAACTCATTTTCCTGCTACAAAATCAGTTTATTGACCTGCACTTCCACAGATCTGTTATTTATAGGTATTTGGTATCACATTAGCTGCCGCCTTGTCCATCAGTAACAAAGGCATTTTTAAGAGGGGGCACTGAAGAGGGCTAATACAGGTTTAACTCCTGTTAACATGATGAAAAGGGAATCAAATACACTTCTCATCTGGCACAAATGGAAGCCCTGATTCTGACTAAAATTAAGCGTGTGGGTCCTCCTTCAGTTTTGTGAATCATACCCTCTGTTTCTTCAGCTTTTTGTACATATCCATTAAAATAAACTATTTTGCATCAGTGGAATGCTGTGTACATTGCATCACATCGGGCAAGAGAAAACAAAAAAAGTGTATTTTGGTTTGACCGGGATCCATTGTGGTTTTCGGGGGTTTTTTTCTGGTTTGTCTTGAAAAATAAAATCTCTATGTGCACAGCATAACTACTTTCCAGGAAACAGATTATAACATTTGATTCTGCTCTGAATATGTACTAAGTTTTGACATTTTTTTTCCTTAAACTAAATGCAATGTCTCGGTTCATACATCTGTGAGATCAAAAATGCATAGTTCCAAAACAGTGGGTAGGAAATCTATCAAAAAAAGCCCAGGTGTGTGAGAAACAGTTTGACAAGCGGAGAGACAAAAGGAACACAGGGAAAGGAACAATGTCAGAGAAGTGTGAAGACAAAGGGTCTGGAGGCAAGGTTCGTGCTCAGTGTCGTAGGGGGAATAGAAACTCCAGCGGTGTCAGCTTTCTCTCTGTAATGCATCTCTGTCTCAATTCATGCTAAATAGATTGGCATGTACTGCTGACAGCCTATTATTTTACAATCCATGTGAGTTTTTATATATTTAGTTAATAGTACAGTTCAATCCCTTAGCTAGATTATCGATAGGATGTAGTGACAATCCACATATTTAAAGATTTCTTTTATGGTACTGTAGCAGTGAGAGAAGTGTTGTCTTTTCTAGGGACTCCGGTGACAGCAGTATTCCTTGAATGGAGTGGAAACAATTGGCCTCTTAACAGGCCTCTCTTCTGCTACCAAGAGCTGTTTGAGATGTAGTCAGCAGAGCCTAGGGAGTGGCTTAATCTTATATAAAGTAGATATCTACCATAAGTCAGATGAGTTGTGCTTCAAAGTACCTGTGTTTCCAACTATAAGTTTAAATATTGTCATTAAGGCTACAAATGGCTTAAGTTATATAAGATGAATCTCAGTTCAGGATGCCTAATCTTTTCACCACAAATGCTGCTGTGTTATTTAGCCAGCACAACAATATCTAGTTCTATTTTTGAGAACAGAAATATTTCAGGAAAAACTTAATAAATTCCCAAATGGGCTTTATTTACTGTTTGTCTAGCTTCTGTAATACTGCTTTCGCTAGAATTAAGACAGAGGTAGTTGGCAAGCTTTGTATCTATCCCCCATAACAGCAGTTATCATGAGAGGACAACAGCAAAAGCCAGTCCGTCCAACTTGTCATTTGCAACACCTCACTTCCAAACACCGCTTCACATCACCCCCCCAACATATCAAGAACAGCACATCAGGAATATCTGAGGGCATGTTTAGGTGGCAGGTACCACCTGAGGCTTGATTGAGCTGGGGGTTGTATGTTTTGGTGTATGAAGGAGGTAGTACTAATAGCTTGCGCATGTGTAAATTTTCCACCAGAAAGGGCGGTTTGCCAATCTCTAGGCCTTGCTTAATACATTATCTTTCTGTCCTACACCGCTTTTTCTTCAGTGTAAATTCCACGTACTTCTCCAGAACCACCTCCCGATCTACAGCCAGCCAAGAGGACAGTAATGCAGGTGGCAGTGGCAGTCTTTGCCTGTCGAACTCACAGGTTTTCACCCTTTCCACAGAGCAGTGCAAGAGCAGAGTTCCCACAGGGCTGAGAATCGGGCTAACCAGGGTGATAGGACCTAGCCATATCAGCATAACTTTCCTGTATTTTAAAATAGATTTCTTTCAAACAAATATAAATCCTGGTATACGAGGCCTGGCTACAGTTTCAGTGGCTTGTTTTGCTTTAATTAATCAATGAGGGTCGTACTGAAATAAATTTAGTTTTAACACAGCTCGAAGTCTATCCAAGCAAAAATTTTCTGTTTGTTAGGTTTTAAATCAGTTTAGTTAAATAAATTGACATTTATACCTGGTACAGAGAAGCTATAGCTTTTAAGTTTTATGAAAAATAGTAAGTTTCAGGTCTTAAGGTTCTGACAATAATACTGAAAATATGATTTATGACCAAAGTTTTACTAATGTGCCTATATCCAGCTGTTGAAAAATGCTGAAAACTTTTCCAGCCAAAGCCGTATGGATACCTTCATTCCATGGCTGCTTTTTTTGTCCATACTTTTTTCCAAGATGCAGTATAATTCCACATTTTAGCCAAAGACTCCAGTCTCTTGCTATGTAGACTGTCAGTTGATTCTTTGTCTTCCTGCTTTTCTGCAGCACGCCAACACTCCTTGCTCTCCAGCTTTCTTCTGGAGCGCAATTTAATTGTATTTGAATGCCTGGTCCCTGGACTGTTCTGTGGAGCCAGGTACCTGATGATCAGGAAGCCAGTCTTTGGAGTCCAAGATTGCAGCAGGAAGCTGTTGGAACAGGCTAACCAAATAGAAGCTGTTGGAAAACAGAGCAGCAGCAGGGGCTGATAAAGATGAGCTGTAAAAGACTGTTTTCAAATTCTCCCTCCTGTGGAGGGAAGTAAGTGCCAACCCTGGCTACCTGGAAAATCTCACAGGGCCCCAGTTCTACAGGGATTATATTTTTTTTTTAATTAAAAATAAAATGTAGTTGCTTGTGGGGTCTGAGTGCTCCACCATTCAAGAGAGTATGTGGGGCTTCTTTGCAGCTTTCCTTCTGTTCCCACTGAAATCAGCTGAAAATCACAGTTGATATGGGTGGAAACAGAATCTACACAAAGTTCAACTGCCTTTTCAGCTGAAAGCTCATAAGGATTTTATCACTGGTCGAAGATTCCTTGCTGTCTTATGCAGAACTTTGTATTAACTGTGTAAGCTGTATTTTTCCACACTAGCATATGTCCACAGAAATATTAGAACTGCCATACCTAATCAGACCAGTGGTCCATCTAGGCTAGTATCCTTGGCTCCAAGTGCCTCAGAGGAAGGTGCAAGAAAATTCGTAATATTGTATCCCAGGGGAAGTATCTTCCTAATCTTCGGCAGTTTTTGGCTAGCAATTGCCCTGAGCAGGAGTGTTTATATTCCTTATACACTTTTATCCTATCTAAGTGTCATCTATCATGTATGTTCTATTGTTTGAACTATTCTCTACAGGTTTAGGCATAAAGGTCACAATAGGACAGAAGTCATAAGTCACAGTAGATCAAAAGCCATAGCGTGTCAAATGTTGTAATATAATTCATGCTCATGTATACAGCACATATATAAAGTGATAGCTCATGCTAAGGCATTGCCTCACATTGCTCTTACAGCTACAGCTCCCCTAAGAGCGTTATAATATGCTATTGACTTTCTTGTGGATTCATCGTGCTGTGAATTATTTCTGGCCAGTGGAATGCATGGAGTTACCTTTTGGGTATTACTTAAGCAGGCGTCTTGTGATTTTGCCAGAGATCTTTTTTGCAGGAGTCAAGGTGTGTATTGTTTCCCTAGATTTAAAAAAAGCCGAAGATTNNNGAAACTGAAGATTTACACTTTGGCTTAAAGATATATTGGGTATATGAAAACAGCTCTTTTTTTTTTCTCTCCCATAAAAGAACTGATCCCGTGGTCTCAGCAGGGATATGTACGTGAAGCCATATTCAATAAACCTTAGGTGCCACAATTTTTCTCTATTTCCTCTTAAACCAAAAAATAGACAACTGCCACATATCCTTTTGTCCCCAGCATTCAATCTTTTTAATTTCCTACATGCAGTTACTCACTTTTTTTTTTGTTCCCTCTTTCTTCTGTTACTCTTGGAACAAAAAAGAGATAAGGAATAAAACAAAAACGCACTGTAAATGATCTTCTTCCTAAGGACGCTTTGCTCCTTCTAACTGTTTGACTTTTCACCCTTTGGGTGCTTAGTGGAAAAGCCATTACTTGCTTGCTGAGGAAAAAGCATTTAATGAATCACAAAATCATTCAATTATTCTTAAAAACACTTCACATCACACATCTTTTTCCAAGTAAAGTGTGCATTTTTCACATTTAAATGGTGCATAACTGCCTCATACAATGTGTCCCTAGAGTTAGAGACATTTTAACAGAAGGGTTCCAGGAGTATACAGAGCATTTTGATATATATTAGCATTAAAGACCTTGCATTAAAGATGCAGAATTTCCTCCTCTCTCTTCACTGTCTTTCAACAATATTTATGCAAAGTTGCCTTTCTGCTGTTGTGAAACATCTAGCTTTGTACTGAGCTGAGATCCGCACGCTTTGCTTACTTCAGTGTGCTGCAGTACCACACGATAAAAATGAAGTATACAGTAAAGCTATTAGTTAATATGAAGCAGCAAAGCATTTGGAATGTTTTTTAAATAAAATGACCATTTATTTAGGAAGGGAAGTAAGAGACTTCCTTAGAAAAAAGACATTATTTTCAATCGTTATTGAGCCTGATGCTGATCTCTCACCACTTTTTCTCTGCTTTCATAAGAGAAGTGCTTTCTGCAGACTGCAGTAGCTGCCATTTCCTACACAACTTTTTCTTTTTATTTTTTTTTCCCCTCTGAGGCTTTTTCTTAATGGACTTACATTGTAAAATGTTCTTTTCTGTATTTTATGAAAACGTATGTGCTTTACCTAGCAGAATCAGGTGGCTGACTTGGTTTGTAAAACCAGCTTGAAGGCTGCACTTTTGCCAGGGCAAATGGGAATTGGTCTGTTTATTTGAATGCCAGTAGATGAACTGTACCAGCTAAGGATCTGGCCTTGAATTTGTAAACTTTCCTGCACTTTTATATCCCTGTAATTTAAACAAGTAATTTTTTCCATAGCAATGATTTTTCTTTTTTAATTTAATAGGAAAGAGTGGTATTTATACAATAGCTTTAGGCTAACTTAGCTATCTAACTTAGGCACAGTTTTAAGAACTAAACCTAGGTGTTTGTGCTTCCCTGCATAGCTGGCAGAGAGACAGAGGTGCCGGGGGGCTGTAGGCAAGGGAGGGCAGCTGCAATTCAAAGCAGCTAAATCAGATGCCTGAAGTAGACAGTGTGAATAACCCTCTACATGACGGGAATTATTGGACCACATTAGAGAGAGAGGAAAAAAGTGAGGCTGGCATATGGTGAGTGTCCTACATATGGCATGTTGTTTATATGTGTTTTTTCCGTTAGCATTTCTCTTTCCTTTGTTGCTCCACCTCCTCCTGCAGTCTTTCCTAACGACGATGTTAATTCAGAAACTTTTGTGGTTGAAGGAAAGTTTTCGGACATACGCTACTCTCAAGAGCACAAAAATCAGGTGACATGAGTTAGCTCTCTCTCCTGTACTCTGCCTCACTTAAACAGGGCTCTGTGCGTTTGGCGTAATTTTCTATTTCCTTTTATTTCTCTGGAGCCAATAAGGTGTGTGGGGGTTAAAATCACTTTGCCATAGAATTTACCGTATTTCACCCCTCAGGACAGTGTTTTATACTCAGTCAAATATCAATACATTTTGCAATAACTAGAAAGGATAGGCGTCAATATGATAGACACGCACTCTTTGTACTATATTAATTCCTTCGGTCCAGTCAAATCCTGGCCTTATCCAATGTAGCTTCAGGGGGAAGCTCCCTTGTGCTGCAAAAAACAGGCTCCACCTGGTTCCGATTAACTTCGCACTGGTTGGATCTGCCCAGTGATGGCGTAAGAAAACACGGAGCAGAGAAGCCTGCAATTGAAGCCGTAGATTCATGGCCTATAAAACTAAAAGGCTATTATGGTCATCTACTCAGCCTGCCCCCCCTGTGTAAGAGGCACCACAACTTTTCTGAATTACTCTTTTTTTTTGTGTGTGTGTGTGTGATTTTAATGTAGAAAAGCATTCGATCTTGATTTAAACTTTCCAGTGTGTTTCTCCAACTACATCTTCTTACCACTGGCTTATGTTATACCTTTGTCACAGGACTGAAAACTCTAGTGTTATCAAATTTCTCGTTCTCACATAGATATTTATAAGCTGTGATCAAGTAGCCTTTTAAACGTCTCTCTGATAACCTAAATAGATTGAGCTCCTTGAATCTTTCATTACAAGGAATGTTTTCCAATCCTTTCATCGTTCTTGTTGCTTTCCTCTGAACCTTTTCCAATTTTTCAACAATCTCTCTTGAATTTTGGACACAGTGTTTCCAGAACTGGTTGCACCCGTGCCAAGGAGAGAGGTAACGCAACCATATTATATATTTCTCTGGTGATGTGCCCATGGGTTGTATCAGATCCGTGTCTACCCTCTTGTACTCACAGCTCTTCCCAGCTGATTATCTGCTCCACAGGCTTATTCAGACTGACTTCAGTCTGTGGGCAGGGTCCCTACCTTGCAGCAGTGACATACAGTCTTTGTTATTAGAGCAGTGTCTTATGTTTGTCTGGACCGAAATTTACAGCTGGTTTAACTGTGGCCAGTTTCCTGAGTAATCTGGGTTCCACAGTGACTTGGCTCGCTCTTTATTTACTAATCTTCCAATAATCTCAAATGCAAACTTTCTAAATATGTTTTCTTATCATTGATAAAAGAGTCACAGATATAAAAAAAGTATCATAAGGCCATGCATTTGTGGGTCACCTTTAAACACCACGGCTTATTTTTCCCCACACACTATATGCTTGAGACTGAGATTTGACTCTATTTAATAGGTACAATATTGATTTTAATAATTTTTTTCTTCATCAAAATATTATGATTAACAACTAAAAGACTTTGTAGTATTCCTCTGCATATTTAATATTACTAAAATTACCTTTATCCTACCAAATATATACTCTCATTAAACAATATCTAGTTAGCTTTGGCAAGATAATTTTCCATAAACTTCTGTTCTCACTGCTTTGATTAAAATGAACTAATATTCCTAGAAGCCATTCCTTGTTTTGCTTGAGATCAATGTGAGGTTGAAATGCCTGTAGACATTTAGGTCATCACATTTATTCTTTTTAACTATTCACAAAAATTTTTGCATAGTTCTCTTGAATCTCCCTACTCCAAGACATACTAAAAATCCTCACTAACTGTGCAGACAGGTTCTCTGCCAAATGTATTAAAATACCTCCATGCAAATTATTCAGGTCTACTGATTTTAAAAATGTCTAGTTTTATTAGCTGCTATTTAACGTTCTCCTGCACTACTACTGAAATAGAGCTTCATCATAATCATCTGATATGAATACATCAGTTGACTTTTTCCCAAAATACAGAATAAAAGTATTTGAGAATGCCTTTTTTAAAAAATTACAAAAAGTCCTAGTAATTTCCATTTAATAATGGAGCAAGGTAATTGTTGGGATTTTTTTGTTCATAATATAGTTTCAAAATGTCTTCATATTGTCCTTATCTCTGTTTTCTCTTTGTGACCTTTGGCTTTCTTTAAAAATGCTTATAACTCTCAGCTTCTAATTTACATTAATGGCTACATTTTTCTCTGCTCCTCCCTTTTGCTTTTTTTTTTAGTACCTGCCCTCACATGCGATGTCATTTTATTATTTTCAACAAATGTGTAGGAGGTTTTTCCTTGATTGTGACTTTTTTGAGGCATCCTTTACAGGACGTTTAGCAGATCAAAGTTGTCAATCAATTTTTTCCTTTAATACTTTCTCCAAATAACTCGTTCACACTCACTGTCAACTTTGTAAAAGCTGACTGTCTTATACCAACAAATATAAATATTGGATTTTAATTCATTTGCTCAAAACAAATATAATCAAGTTGTAGCTATGTGCACATAAGCAATAATTTTTAATTCTCTGATTCCTCTGTCACACCAAAGTCTAGCAGGGAATTCCTCCGTGTTGGATGCAGTTAGGGAAATTGTAATTTTTTATTTGTTTAATGTAGCTGATGTTTTATTATGGACACTCTGAGGTTTCCAGCTCATGTTAATATTATTCCATACCCCATAAGCATTTTTTCCATGTTAAGATATTTCATGACCTGTATGGAAGAAATACAGACTTTAAAAATTATTATTTAAATGTGACAGCAATGAGAATCTTGCAAACGAGGCATAAAAAGTGAGATATAAAATGTCAGTCTTATACAACTACATTTTGAATTATTGCTTCATGATAGAGTGTGGTTTTAAAAATATTGACACAGTTACTGAGAGGTGTGAAAGATTTAAAGTACAGGAACCGTTTGGGGTTTTTTGGTAGGAGTAAAGTCTGAACCTGAATTCAGTGTGTTCTCTCTTAGCCTCTGTTTATTTACAGTGTCATAAGCAGATTGCTCACTTCAGTGCTTTAAGCAGAAATACATAACATGCCGGAAATGCAGCTACAGTTATAACAAATTATAAAATTCTGGAAATTGGGTCTGAAATTCCAGCCTCTTTGAAGTCAGTAGCACTCAAACTGTTAAGACTTCCAGCAGTTTTCTTCACAAAATGCTGTTCCATATTATAATGATTTAACTTGCCACTAGCTTCATGGTAAAGTTCACTAACTGGACCATAACTCCCAATTACCTCACCCTGATTTAATCCCATTCTTTAAGAGGGTGAAACCTATTAAAAAATGGTATTAAATAAGAATTCTTTCAGGGAATGCATCTCCTAATTCTTGCTACATGATTCCCTAGAAACATTTTTAAAGAGGAATATTGCATTTCTATTTGTGTTGTAAGCAAACTATTCTTAACGACAGACCTGAACTGCATGTCTGCAGTATACATTTCTAGTTTTAGGTATTGTTGCCTGATAATGATCTGGTTTCATTTCTTTTACCCTTTATCTTGCCTACTTAAATGAAAAGCTCTCCTGTTCAGTGCACAGCACCTGACGCAAAAGGGCAAAGGTATCCATAGAGATCCTATTAAAATATTACTGATAATTCAGCTGGTCACCATCTAAAATTAATTGGTGAGCTTATAAGTATCTTATCAGCAAGAACACAATATATTACCTGTCTTCAGCGATTTTATATCAGTACCTTATGAGTGTATAATACTGACTTAAGTATATGACAGTTCGGAAAGGAAACACCAAACATATTTGGAGAATACAATCAGTATTAAATGGATTAACAATAGCTTTGGCTTCAATACAATAAATCCAGAGAGACTCTGCGAGCACAGGAACTAGCTACATTCTCTACACAGATGTATTTCCTACTATTTAATGTACATAAAACACATGAATTGAATTTGTTATTGGTATTCTGTACCATGAGGAGAGTCAGGAAAAAAAATCCATATAACCATGCATGAGCATAATGCTAAATATGAGAAACTAGCGTATTGTGCCAATCAGACAAGTATTCACAGCAAAGTGGTTATTAGGGGATGTCCACATGAGCAGGAACACTCGTTTGATTTGGGAGAGGCCAAGGTTGACCAGGCCCAGTGACTAATACACCCTATCACCAGTACAAAATAGTCCTTGAGGCTACGTATCTGGGAAACTGGACTTTCTCTGCTCATGCTCTTTCTGATCAGACTTGTCTTTTTCTGGCAGCTTTTGCCAGCAATCAGATTCACTGGAAACATAAAAGAGAAAATGATTGCTGGAGTTGTGCTGAACAAGCGGAGTGTTATCTTTCTTCTTGCTCTGTTTGCCCATGTGCACAATGAAAGGAAGCTGGCGGAGGTCCTGGTCCAGGAAAGGAATTAGGGGCTTTATCATCAGACAATAAGTTGAGCAAATTGCAGATCACAAACTACTTCTCTTCAGAGCACCGCTGAAGGACTCGTGGCTGAACTCGGTGCCTTAGAAGTACTAGGAGGAAGTACAGGGAGGTTGTAAAGATGAGTAGCCAGAAAATAAGGGATGCTTGTGCAAGGTCTGCTGTCAAACAGTGGGCAAAGAACACAGGAAAAAAATCTAAAATTGTAGAGCCCTGAAGTCCTGGTCATATTAATTAGTTTCAAAAGGTGCAATAA
>VYZV01019576.1:2396-14127 GCA_013401275.1 Pandion haliaetus
GGCATTCAGTTGGTAGATGCAAGCAAAATCCATTATTGCATGTATCACCCAGGTTAGCAAGGTGTGGAGCAGAGCACCAGAAGTAGAGTTCAGCTAAGAATTGTTTTCCAGTACGAGGATGACTCTAGTAGTTGTGTGCTAGCAGCTTCACCACAGAAATGCAGAAGACCCAAATCCTCATGTGTGCTGACCTGAAGGAGTCCTTTTCGAAAGGAGGTGATGAGCAGGAAAGTTCTGAGATGGCAGGAGAGAAAGTTCATCACCACCCAGCACTGCAAATAACCTGGCCCTCATGAAGCAAACCTGTTTAGTTGAGAACAAAAGTAGATGAGTAGGACATAAGTAGAAAGGCTCAAATTAATCAAGTTTGACTCTCAGTGAAATTACTTCTTACAATTCTCTTCATAACAGGCTGTTCACTCAGCCCTTCCCAATTGGAACATTAAGTATTATAATATAAATGTGACAGCAAAGAAAAAAAAAGCATGCATATAATATGCTAGAGCCTGTGAAGTCCCCAAAAACTGAGCAAGATGGAGATCTGCACACTGCTTTTGTAAGAAAGCACCAAAAATGGCTGCAAACCTTACAGAAAGAAAACAAACTCTATCCATTACAGCCTCAGATGTTGACCCATAATACAGGCATAAAAAGCTCTTTATTACACCTAGAAAACCAGCTTGAAATGTGTTCAATCCAGAGTGGCCAGCTTTAATCCTGCCTTTTATTAGCAGTGGTGAAAACAGTTCTGCCCACCCTCAAGGGCAGTTAGGCTGGGGACCCACTATCAATAGCTGCTGCATCAGGCTGGGTCATGCCAGGTGGTATTCTGTAAATTCAATTTGGAGCCCCAGTTTATGGCAAAGATCTGGCTCGAATTTATTCTGACCCCCCGACTTTTCCCTGAATCAATCCATTATGCAGATCACATCTGAAAAATATACCAAAAAAAAAATGGCTTTGAAATTCAGAGATCTTTTTAAAAACTGGTTTTATGTTACTTAGTAATGCTGGTAAGTTAAGTATCCTGATAAAGACTTGAATAAATGTTTCATGTAATTAACAGCATACGCAAATGCACATACTAGCTTCTACAGAATGAAAGAAGAGAGTGAAAATGGGTATATACTGATAATAATTAGCCAAACAATGGTAATTAGGTGGCTACATAATTAGATTTGGGACAATGAAGTTTAATTTGCTGTATTTGTTAATATTTGCTTCCTTCAGACCCAAGTCTGTCTTAAGTAGATGATCTCAGCTTACCTGCTGTATGTTTTTCAGGGAACCTGATAAGAAATGTTGTCAGATTTTCTAGTGAAATAGGAAAGGATATTCGCTGAGATACTTACATAAATACCATAATAAAATTTTCCTTGACCTATTGGCTTTTTCTAGAAATGTTTCCCTAGAGCACTCCAGGGTATCTGAAAGAACATAGGTGTGCCTGAATAATTAATTATATGTTTGCTATAAAAGCATGAGGATGATTGCTTTCAATTTGGAATATATAGTTATGTAAGATTTTGTCAATTATATTCTGAAACTACAAAGACTTTCTAAAGTATGAACAGTAATAACCAAATGAAGTTGGTGATTGCTCCTTAACTGTTATAATATACCCCTGGTCACATTAAATTAGTTTTATTAGATAACTGCATAAAGATGTTCAGAAATGTCAACAAGCTAGTGATTCATATTGTTGAAGTTAGTTTGCATTAATAAGTTGATAAACCTTGTCTGTCTTGCTTTCATTCTTTCTTTATCTTCGTACTTCAGCGGGTTTTTTTCTCTAAATCTGTTGAGAATAATAGGTACTTACATCCAAAGGTAATAGTAGTATTGCTGTAAGGATTTTAGGACCAAGGAAATACAGTAAGGAACACAACAATTAGTCTACTTAGCTCCTCATGAGGACAACATCTCTTTCCTGCTCTCATTTTGTCACCTCTTCATCTCTACCTATATTAAGCTTTTTCATGCTGTTGTAATTTCCTGGACAGCTGGCAGCAACCATTTTTCTGGCATGCCTACTTTCTCAGATGGATTTTACTCCTAAATTGATGCATTTCTCCTCTTTGCAGAGCTTTACTTCTGTTGTATTTTCTTGCTCCCGCCTAGGAGCCAGGAAGCGTATTACTATTTCATGACTCAGGGAACAAATTACTCTCTTTCAGCATTCTTCCTCAAAAGTCATTTTACTTTTCAAATTACCCCTTCTTTCTGGCACTTGGAAAAGTGAAAACTTCTCATCATGTTTGATAAGCATTTAAGTGAAATCCTCTGAACCAGCCCAGGGTGCTTATTGTTCATATAACAGGAGCATCCAGGAAGGAGAGTGGGAGGAGTCACTTGCATTTGTCTATGGTGACTTCTTTCATGGGTGCTCCCTACTTGAGCAAAGGATTGCTGGCAGGAAGAGAAAAGCTGGATGTATTGCTGCTATTTGGAGTGTATGCCCTGGAGGTTTGATGACCTGATAGGGAGGGTCCAGGATTTTGGTCTTCTCCTACCATTCAGTGAAGTGTTTTAGTGAAGTATACACTTACTTGTTTTAGGTAATTTATAGTATAAGGAAAACAATGCAGGCTGTTTCTTCAGTTTTTTTTTTAAATACAAACACAACAACATTTTTAAAAAGTAGAAAAGTGAATTAATGACCCATAATATGAAAAGATCATCAAATTTTGATAATAACTGGTTTCTCAGTTTGTAATTTGGCTGATGACAAGCTAACTGATGAAAAGCAGGAGCGATGAAGCAGTATAACTCTTCAGAGTTACGAGCCACACCAGTTAGCATGTTATCAGTTGGCGATTCCTTCTGTCTCACTGGGACCCCCCGGTTTGACCTTGTCTTCTGTCCACACTACATATATGCTAATTCTCACTTTAGCTCTGTTATGAAGAAGGCCAACTTAAGAGCAGATAGGAGGTGCAGCAAACTCTCGCTCCTAGATCTAGCGTCTCCTGGTTGCAGCTACAGAACAGCAGCAAACCACCTAGCGCTCTAGCTCTTGTCTTTCAAGGATATCCACAATACCTGCTTGATTTACAGGTGGTTGCTATAAACAAACACCTCTGCTGAACTCCAAAGCAGCTGTCTCATTTTTATGCATAACTGTACAAAATGACACATTTGCAGAGGGAAGCCACTTGTTTGTCCAGAAGAGAATGGGACCCTTGTCAATACATGCCAGGACCATTCTTTCAGAGACAGCTTTGCAGCTGGAGAATTTCCTGCCAGTGGTATGATGAAAAAGACTGATGCTGGCTCAGTCAATTAAACCAGGAAACAGCACTCATTCTTAAACCAGTATGCATTCAAATAAGCTGAGCTTCTGCATGTAGCTCAGCATAGTTGACTTCTCTTTTGCAGAACTGCACAAGACTTTTGGGTAGCAGGCTGTCAGGGCCCTGAGGTCACTAACGGGCGTTTCAGTCCCTGACCAGTCTTCCCTGGGGCCTCCCCTCTCCTCCTGCCCATGGAGTCCCGGTGCTCCATTTCAGTTTAGCCTTAATTCCCTTCCCGAGCTGTGTTGTAGGTGTTCCCACCTCTGGTCCTACCTCTCAGATGGACCTCAGACCTATCCTGTAGCCAGCCTGCCTCCTGGATGGGATGGGCCCCTTGGTTCATATGGCTCTGTCTCCCTGCCAGATTTTTGACTCACACTGCTGCCTTCTCCTGAGTCCTGTTACTGGCCCGGTCTGTTTTTGCTCCTGATGGGACTGCCTGGATGGACTCTGGACCTGATTCATTGCTTGTCTTATCAGGGGCTGCCGATTCACCCTGTAACCAGCAGCCGGTCCTACCTTCAGAAAAAGAAAGACACACTTTGGGGTGTGCTTGGGATTTTTGCACAGAAGAGGCTCTGCCCCTCTGATCCAGGGTTTGAAGGAGAAAGTGAACACTTTGATCAGCTTCTTTAAAGGGTCACTCAGTTGTCTGCCTGGCAGGTATGGATCCACTCCAGGTATGTGATGTCGGCAAACTTATAGAGCAGATTTGAACTTACTACGTACTGTCCAAGGTGGAGTTGACAATGCAACCCTATGTACTATGCTGACGATTTTTTTAAAAATCTACCCCTTTGTCAGCAGGTTGGCCATAGTAGACTGTTATCTGGGCAGAGGTTAAAGGAAGCAAAAGAACATCCCCTCTTTGACTTCAAAATCTAGAGAGCTGAAATCCCAAGCTCAGTCTTTCTGAGTTTGGATCACCTTCCTAGTGTGTTAGTCCAAGGAGTCAAAGGATAGTCCACTCTTTATGGTTCAAGTGTTGGCAGTCTCACTGGCAGCAACTGCATTAAAAAAAAAAAAAAAAAAAAAAAAAAAAAAAAAAAAAAAAAAAAAGAAAAGCAACATGGCTGTGCAGACAAAAAGAAATGGAAATTTTGGTGTCATATGCTGCAGTGCATGGGGAGGGTGATGAGTTGCGAGAAGATACGTAGAGCTAGATCATGCTACATTGTTGGTTACTGAGGGATTGCAGGGTAGTTCCTACCAAAGTACACTATGAATGTGACCTGTCTCTCACTGAAGGTCCTTGTACTTCAACAAAACACTCAAAAGCCTTTCTTCTGTATGTGACTCATAAACTACAGGGAGCCACTACTGAGGAGAGCACAACTGCATGTGAGACTTCTCCTCCCCGTTAGTTAACTTGCTGCAGAAGTACTTACGTTGAAGTGTATGGATTTTTGTACAATTGTCAAGAGTATGTATAGTCATTTGGCAGAGAAAGGTTATTTTTGTTCAATCACAGGTATATAATGAAATGCTTGATTTTGTATACCTGTATAGAAAAATGAATATCTTAAGTTTCAGGCAGTTCAATGTTTGCAGGTATAGTAGTTAATTAACAAGTTACTCAGCTATAATTATACATGTAGGCTGAAAGGAAAATTACCCAAGCCTTTGACATTTCTGTGGCTTGATTTGTACTTCACATGTAAAGCAGACATGTCCACCAAATTTAATGTTGCAAAATATTTGTGTTACAAGGATGTATTTAATTTCTAATGAAAGATAAAAAAATTCCTGTGTTGAAATAATGCATGAATGTAACTGAAAGATTCATTCTAGCCCTGGGAGATTTTAATCTCTAAATACTTGAATGTAGTATAACACATATTATGATATCATAAGTCTTAGTATAATTTCCTAATAACATCTTTTTGATGTTCTGTTTAGTGGAATATACACTGTTTGGCTAGTCAAAACACATGTGTTGGTGAGGCAGTCAACATGCATTTAGATTCAAGCTGCCACATTCAGTGCTCTTTCTTGCTCTGCGGGTGTTAGGGAGCTCTGCTTATTGTGGCAAGAAAGGCAGCAGGACGAAAGTCATAAATCAGTAAGAAATTGTCGTTAGTGTGTATAACAATTTATCTTTATTACCATTGGACAATATATTCAGAAAAAAGGAACTACCACATAAATTCTACAAACTATGTTCCTTGTAATCACTCTAGTTTGCTGTAACAAAGTCCTGGAAAGTTTTTGGCTTGCAATAGAGACTGTGGCAGAGCTTCTGTCCTATTAAGTCAGATGACATTTGCTATCAATGAATTTCACATTACACATATAGCTCTCGTTTTTCTCACATAAAATTGCAAAACCTTCAAGGTAGATTTTGTACAGTTTAAACCCTGCCTGACAAATCTTTGCTACTGTGCAACAGAGGGTAAAAGATGCTTGAAACCAGGGAGAACAAACAAGTGGGAGCATGACCTGCTTATGAAACTAAAATATTTTGGGGAATCTAGCCTTTTAATTTTAACCACATTTCTTATTTTTTTTCTCTCAGATTCTAGGGAAGTAAGTATACAAAGCCTAAAAGGGGATATTTCTGTTTGCTAAGGAGAAAATTGGCTGGGGAACTCACCTTTCAAAAGATGAAAAAGATACTAAGAATGATAATGATGAAGGTTTATGGGTTTATCACAGAAGTTATCACAAACAGTCCCAAAAAATCATCTCAACACTTTGAGGTAAGATGAGATATTGTGACTTGATAGTGTAATCTTGTTTTATGGTTTTTTTTTCCTTTTTAATGAATTACTGAATTCAGATTAGAATGGATAGTAGAGGTGCACTAAGTAGCAGAAGCCATTTCTAACCATTAAAAAACATTAGACCAGGACTGGTTGTATTTTAGCAATAATTTTTTGTAGTGAACTTTGGTTCAAACATCAAACAGTCAGGTCTTCTGTAATAGATTAGAAGTTGGCTTCTAATATTTAAATTTCAAATCAAATAAACAGAAACTAGCACTAAAAGTCATTAATATTATCCCAAACAGACTGGCTTTAGAAGTGAAAAATTTCTTAGCTTATTGTAGTCCGGTAGCAATCAATAGGTTTGGCAACAATCACTTTGCAAGTAAAGTCGTGCTACTAAAAGAAGACAAAAAATCCACACCACATATTTTTTTACATCCTTACAATAGTATTTACTAACATTTTAATATCATAACAAAAAACAATATAGCACACTTCAACAGAAATCAGAAGTGTTTAAAAATATACATGATCTTTTAAATATATGGAGATCAGACTCTCATACTGTTATTCAATAGAACCTCATTCATGTTTCACAGCAGCCCAAGATTTCAAAGCAGTTATTTTGAAAGGTGAAATATGCCAAATCTAAATCATTAAACAGTCTTCAGGGTGAATACTAAAGTAACATTTAGAATTATTTATCAATACTGTATACTGATCACAAATTTAAATAGATTGATATATGCCTGATAATCAGCACAAATCAGCACAAATATTGTAACTTACTACTAGCAGTGTCATTGGGTGTCAATGTAATTACCATTTCCTTTTGAAATTAAGTTCTCATGCTTTTATCCAGTGACTGTTTACTGTATAATACATGCTTACTCTCTGTCCAGAGAGCACTGAGTAAAATCACAAACTGAGGTGAGTATGTAACTGCTTTATTTAGCTCCTTGTACCTACATTACAATTTTTCCTGTCTTACTAAATGCTTTCATTCATAGCAAACCAGTAGGCCTTTTACAAGGAGAAGTCAGGGATATTTTCTCCCAATTCTGGATTTAAGCCTGAGGATTATGAGACTCTCCTGGAAGTTTAGAGATGTGGGGTTGGACCCTCCTCAGGTGAGGAAGAGTTTCGAAGTTGTGTTTACCATTTTTTTTCTTGTCTGAGTGCTGTAAGTGTTAGGCAAAAGACAAACCACCATCTGTGGGGGTTTTTTTTTGAAAGATTACTACTTTATTGGAACTGTCCTTAAGAGACCCCTCATCCTGGATCACAATGCAGCTACTGAACCTAAACTCTGGAAGGAAGAGATCCAAGTGAAATATGTGGATTTTTGGTGCTTCCTGTTGTATCCTTACTTTAAATTTCAGTTAGTTGTCAGAGGTACCTTATTCTCTCTTTTGGCAGTAGAAGTGTCTAGCTCTGGCGCTTGGAGTTATCGCAATGGAGTCAGATATATACTTTTTAATTGTTAGTCCCTCAAATTTGAGGACATGTAGGTAAGAAAGTGGTCAATATACTGCAGTGCAGGATTGCTATTCAAAGAGATTTCAACAGGCTGAAAAAATGGGCTGACAGGACTCATGAGGTCCAGAAAAAGCAAATGCAAAGTCCTGCACCTGGGGAGGAAGAAGCCCAAACACCAGGGCAGGCTGGGTGCTGACTGTCTGGAAAGCAGCCCAGCAGAAAAGGCCTTGGGGGTCCTGGTGGAAATCAAGATGCACATGAGCAGACAGTTTGCCCTTGCACCAAAGAAAAACGACTGCATACTGAGCTGTGGGAGCAGGAATGTAGGAAGCGGGTTGGGGGAAGTCATTATTCCCCTCTATTCAGCTCATCACCTTCATCTGGCATGCTGTGTCCAGTTTTGTGTTCCCCAGTGGAGGACCATTGAGATGATTAGGATGTTTGAAAGTACGACGTACAAGGAGAGGCTGAGAGAGATGGATTTGTTCAGTCTTAGAAAGAGAAGGCAAAGGGGACATGTGGCTGCCTTCAGGTACTTAGGAGGGAATGCTCAAAGACAAAAGTTACAACATGGGAAATTTTGAATAGATATTGGGAAAAAAAACCTCACAACACAGTAGTGCAACACTGAAAGAGGTTGTCTGTTGCAGGGAACCAGTCTGGAGACGCGAGCCGAGTAAAAACAGTATACTGATACGGCTAGGGTTTTTCTCCCTTTATTGCTCACACAGCGTATTTTTATACCTTAAGCCACTAATCACAAGCTATGTACGCGCCTCAGGCTACAATACTATTGGCTAATGTCTTCCTATCACGCACCCGGAAGGGAGCTTGATAGGCATTCGTCTTCAAATCCTGCATCCCAATTCCTCCTGCATTACAGTTAATGCATCCTGCTAAACATCCACGTTACATAATGCAACCGTTACATGTTACATAACGCAAGCGGCCCCAAGGACATTACGCAGCGACTTTATCCTTCACTATCAGTCCTGGATTGTCCAAACCCTGCAGTATTATTTCATGGCCGTTCTCTGCAAGGAATTCCTCCACACATCCCCCTTTTTCTTTTTGGACAAGCCAGGCCTGATTTATTATTCTTTCTAAGTCTTTTCTTATACATGACACATATATACACGCTGTCAAAACAAATATCAATCCATAAACAATCAAACGAACTCCTTCCTTGAACAAGTTTCCCAGCCATCCACCAAGGCCTAAGCTGGCTAGCCACTCATCAAATGGAGATGTTGACACTGTAATATGAGACATGCATTGTTTCATCAGCGACAGTGCCTTGTGGATAGATTCAGAATGATCAGTCAAGTTCATATAACACATTCCTTCAAAGTCTTCGCAGCCATGTCCTTGGGCTAATAACAAAAAATAAACGGCAGCTCTATTTTGCAAAACAGCATGGTGTAAGCTATCCTGATCAGCTAACAATTGCATGATTATATCAGCAGTTATGTTAAGTTGTTTTTGCGTCCAACAAGCAAGCTTATTTAAATTCTTTAACGCGTTTCCTGCTGCACCACCCGGGAGAAATAAAGGTAACGCTATTCTTGCAGTCCTTCCCATTAATTCCACACTATCATCGCATTCGGGAGCTAACTGCATAACTGAGTGCCGTCGCTGGCTACGGCTTGTTGCAAAACTTCTCCAGTCCTCCAGGGTAGATGCAAATAAGTTAAGTTTACCTAGATAACACGGTCCCCCTAGTGCATTTTTTGGCAGGCCTTGCCAAGCTCGGTCGCCACAAATTAAAAATACTCCAGGGGGTAAGGCTTTAGCAGTATTGTTTATGCATATAGACTGCTTACTGCCCTTTTTTCTGCTCCTAAAGACCCATTACAATAACTTTGCAGGCCTTCTTTGTAATCATATATTCTAGAAGAGCTTGTGACATTTGTCCATTGGGAAAGGCCTTTTACCAGATTATATTCAGCTCGACCAGTATTCAATGACCCAGCAAAGGTAAAACACGCTTGACTCACCCCTGATCTATTTGTTATATTTGTGGGCGATATTGATCCTAACAAATCTAGTTCTTGTGGATCCCAGGGCAAGGTGACATTTGCCTTATTTATCAGTTCCGCAGCACATCGTGCCATCGTTTTGCTAGCACTACAGTTCCTGGTGCTAAATTTCCCAAAATCTTCTGCGTTTAGTTGTGTTATGCCAATTAAACAAGTGTGAAATGGGTCTGTGGCCGAGGGCATTGACAGACAAAAAGGGTGTTGGCCTGTCTCATTTGCCCACGTAACCGACATATTTGTTTGCGTGTCAATGCGGTGTAGGGTCAGGCCACTCTCCAACCACACCAGTATCAATACTATTACTTGTACCCTGGGTTTTCCACTACCCATCCTCACTGTTACCCTTTTCCCTACTCTCGTCATTGTTCTTCGACTGTGATGCTGCTCTGGTGAATCGCACCGGCACCCACAGTGGTCCTTCACCTCCTAAATGAGTTGTAATAACTTGTAGCTCTGTCTCGGTGATGACACGTTCTCGGGCAAATAGGATGTCATCCATATAGTGATAAATCAACATGTCGGGATTGTTGTTACGGATAGCCTTGAGGGGCCACGCCACATATGGTTGGCATAAAGTGGGTGAATTCTTCATTCCTTGTGGTAGTACTACCCATTCATATCTTTGAGTGGGTGCACTTCGATTAATGGATGGCAAGGTGAAGGCAAAACGTTGAGAATCTTGGGAATGTAGAGGAATCGTAAAAAAAGCAGTCTTTTAAATCAATAATTAACAATGGCCAGCCCTCTGGTATCATCGTTGGAGAAGGTAGACCGGGCTGTAATGCTCCCATGGCCTGCATTTGTTTATTTACTGCTCGTAAATCATGTAACAACCTCCATTTCCCTGACTTTTTCGGAATCACAAAAATGGGAGTGTTCCAGGGGCTTACTGATGGTTTAATATGTCCTGCAACAAGTTGTTCTTTTACCAGTTGTTGAGCTATTTGCAGCCGTTCTTGAGTCATCGGCCACTGATCCACCCATACAGGAGTTACTGTTAGCCAGGTCAAGGGTGGGGTGGGTGGCGTTGGCTGCTCTTCAGTGGCCGATGTCAAAAAACTGGCGTATTAGTGGCAATCACAGCCCCAAGTTGGGAGAGAATGTCTCTGCCAATTAGTCCGTCCAGGTTTCCTGGGAGTGACATAACATAAGGTCAAAGGGTGACACATTGTCCCTCAGAAAAACAGAACGTTATGGGTTGTACACTTAACTCTGGTGTTTTGGTTCCTCCTACTCCCAAAACATGGGAGGTCGGTGGTTGTAGAGGCCAATGTTTGGGCCAGCATTTGGAGTCGATGATGGTTACATCTGCCCCTGTATCGAGAAGGGGGTAGAGTTGAACGCTTTCTGAGCCTTGCCGAATTATCACCGGTTGGGTTGATCGTTCAGATAGCTTCTGAGTAAACATGGTAGATGGTCCTGTTGATCCAAATCCTCCGGATCCTCTACTTTTCTGCCACTCGTCTTTTGGCTGATCACATGATGGTTGACAGTTCAAAAAGGCCACAATTTGAGCTATTTTACTACCTTTCGGAATGTGTAGAGGTGGATGTAAAGTATAAGCCATAATTTTTATGTTCCCTGTAAAATCCGAGTCAATGACTCCAGGGATTATTATAAGTCCAAGTTTTCCCACAGATGAACGTCCTAGTAAGAGTCCTCCTAAAGGCGAATTTTCATGATACAGAGGACCGTATGCTGTTGTGGGAATAAGTGTAACGTTCTGGTCTTTTAGTGTTATATCTACTGCGGTTTCCACATCCACTCCAAGGCTTCCTCGGGTGGATGGTTGATGCTTTTGCAGGAATCCGGAATTTGAACTGGGGCAGTCACTTGTGTCTTGGTGCGCTGCCCTGCCGCGCTCGGCTGGAAGTTTCCTGACTTGTGGCACACCTTGGTGGAGTGATTGTCCAGATTACACTTGTGGCACCAGACTGTCTTAGTGCAATTTCTCCTCAGGTGCCCAGATTCTCCACAGCAGTAACAAGGCCCTAGATCTTTTGTGTCATCTTTGGCATTATTTTTTTTACGGGGTCTGCTGGCTCCTGGTCCTTTTGATTCCTGCAAAGCTGCTGCAATCATTTTGGTTTGCTGTTTTACTACTCCTTCTACGGCGGCAGCAATCATTGCAGCCTGGCTGTGCTGTTCTGCGCGAGCTGCTCTCACTAACATCTCATCCACTGGACTTCCCTGTGGGAGACTTGCTAACACT
>VYZV01019577.1:0-10922 GCA_013401275.1 Pandion haliaetus
CAGTAAATGGAAATGAATGTCCTGAAAGTTGGTGACCAGTATAGATTAGCAAGACATTTGTCTCAATTTAGCTTAGGTCATGAAGGACTCCTTAAACTTAGTAACTTTAATTGTTTTCCCCCTTGTATTTGCAGATTACATTAATATTTGCTAATTAAAATGATAATGAAGAAACTGAACATGCCTTGCTAATTGTGAATGCACTATCTTCTGACTTAATTATTCCCTGTGCGAGGGAAATTTTACTGTTGCCCACGTGAAAAGCTTTTCCACAGCTCGTGTTCCTCACTCATAGCTTTCTCAGACTACAATTTTTATAACATAGATTGTTTTATAAAATAAGTGTTTGTATACTATTTGTATTAAAATGGCCAGCAATTCTCAATTGTTCATAGAGATTTAAACTACAGTTCTCTCATTTCTATTTAAGTGCCAAATACATTGAATTTCTGCTCATTTCAGAGAATTAAGATATTCTTTTCTAGGTTTTTGTGCTGCTGTGGTATGTAAGATAAGCAGAAGGCCCAGTCTGTGAGTGCAGCTAATGCCACAAACAATTGTGGCCAAGGTTTTTGTAAAATGGGACACATGCCATCTCATTAATGGGCAAGGACTGAAAGGTGAGGAAACTATGCCATAATGAATTATCAGAAAATTATGTGATGGAAGGGAAGATAGAAGAGAAGGCTTTTAAAGACATGAATTTTTACTTTCTCTTTTCTCTTTTATTGAGAGAATCTTTGCACAGCTGTTGAATGTCTTCATAGTCTTCTAGAGTGTCCTTTGAAGCCTGTCACCCCACTGGGTCCTACATGTCTCCAGCTGTCTGATAGCACTCCCTTCTGTTCCTCAGCCACTTCCAACATCCTTGTCCATATTTCCTTCACATTTGTTCTCTGTTCTCCTTTACCTGTTCCTCTCAGGCTCCACTCTGAGGCCTGGCTGCATGCAGCATGCCAGGGCACTCTTAATCCCAACTTCTCAGAGTACTTCAAAAGTACGTACACAAGGTCAACAAAACAGGATAATTAGAGTAATTTACCACCAACGTAGTCAGTCGTCTGATGTGACAGAGAAGCTAGAAAATCTAGATGAACTATTACTCTACCTCTCCTGTCCCTCCTTTGCATACTTACTTTTTGAGGAAAAAGGGAAAAAAAAAAACCCAAGACTTTAATCCATAGGGAAAAAAGTTGAAGTCAGGAGGAGCTAATTTCTTTTGGGGAAAGGCTGAGTGGGGTGAGATTTCAAAATGTTATGAGATGATGGAAAATCAATGACTCGGTGGTTAAGGCTGAAGTGACCAATGATTTGAATTAAAGATGATCAGGAAATATGGTGATATGAACATCTGTGTTTACCTCAAGTAGAAAACAGTGATGTGTGTATTATTAGCTATGATCAGAATAATGCTGTAAAGACATATTTCAATGGCATTGTGTATTTGACTTGACAGTATAATACTATGGAATATTTATTATTTAAAAGTCTGAAAAAATTTTAAAATTACTATAACTAGATTGTATGGGAGTATTTAATATAAAATGCAGAGAGACACATAACTTAATCCCTAATTAAGGCTGTACATAATACAGGGTTGTTGCTATGGTTTCCTTGATTTGTAGCTATGGCAACAGCTTTGGAAAAACTGACTTTATGTACAGTAAACATACTATATTTGAAATATAAATAGATGTGAAGTGTTGTAGTATACTGGCCCATTATGTCTAGACATATTTTAGTTTGACTTTTGAGATATTTCTGAAATGATTCTTCACCTAGAAAATTTGCATACAATGCCCACCCTCCCTCCCCCCTGGAGAAGAGGATCCCTTAGTACTCCTCCACAATGTGATCTCTTTTCCCTTTTCAATGTCCAAATCAAAGGGGACTCCCTGAGGTTTGCAAGAGACTATGGCTGCCTGTTTTGCAATATTGCTCTCTTGCTCAAGTACATGAATTTTGACCTTTCAGTGAAAAGGAGGTGTATGGGCAAGATGACCTTTCTGTCCCTTATTTCCTTCACTTTGTACCTATGGATTTTTGTGATAGGTCCCATGAAATCCATCTTTACAAAATGGAATGCCTGTCACGTGTTAGTTACTTTTATCCTATTCCTGGTATTTTTTCATACAAAATATTACTTTGGTACAACTCCACAGTGGCTACCTAATTGAAACCTATTGTCATTTGAGTAAACTTCACCCCCCACTCCAAGGTGATGTAATGATTCTTCTTGTGCATCAAAAATGGGCAAGCAGATAAAAAGAAGCAGGTATAGAAAATACAACCTTCTTCTTTCTTTTGTACCACTCCTACTCTACAAACAGTTCTGGCAAAATTAATGAACAACATGTATTTAAATTGCAGCATTATGACATCAATTTAATACCCATTAGCAGTTGGAAACTTTATGCTAGGCAAGTCTAAGTGTTCTTGGATATTTGATTGTGCTTCCTGAAAGGTGAATATTGAATAGATTTTTACTCTACTGTCAGTATTAAACTAATATAGCATTTTCTTACATACGTAAAGTCTGAAATATAGCTGCAATAACACTTGAAACATAATTATAAGAAGTATATTCAAGCACTGTACAAAGATTAAAACTGTTCTTGGAAAAGGGTAAGTTCTGAGATGACCTAAAATCCCTACATTAAACTGCAACTGTGAGATCTAATGGCTTCATCTAAAATGAATTCTGAGGAGAGAAGAGCTTTTGTGTCATGAATGTTGAAGAATCTCACAGTATAGTGGTGAGCACTAGATAAAAGGAACATGCATTGTAGCAGTTAATATTTTTTAAAATATCCTATTGTAACTGAAAAACTCATCAATGCTGTGTAGATACTGAAGGAATAAATTTGGATCATACTAGCACATACCATTTTGTCCCGTAACCTGAACAAACTAGTATACAAGCATTAATTGCTTGCCAGTTGTGGGACACACAGCCACATATATGTGGGAACATACAGCCTAAGCCTAGTTTCTTCTTTTTATTTTTGCCAGAAGTTCTGTCATAGAACTCAGCTGAAATGAGTGGAGGTTTCCACAAATGAAATAACCCAGATATGAATAAAAATAGGAGGAGGCTACAGACCTTATACATATTTATGTAGTCCTTTTTCTTTTTTTTTTTAACAGAATAAAGTAATTGCATTAAAAAACAACAGCACCGGAAGTATAGAAGAAAACTAACGTAACATGCAGAAATGTGATGTGCTATCTGACTGTAAGATAAGGCACATACCATTTCAACAATAGCAAAAGCATAGTTGTCAAACATGTTAGGAGTAATCATAGGAAGGACCCGTACAAATCATGAGAGACCATGTTCTTATAAAACTTGTATAACTAAATTAAAAATTGCACAAAGAAAGCCAAGAACATGATGGATGTTTTAATAATTAATTTATTTCCACATATGGGAAGTAAGAAAAAATCAAAAAAGGACTGACATTTTTATATGAAATACTAAAAATAAGTAAACCTAGTGATCAACCTGGGAACGTTTAAGTTTTCCCTCTGTTAGTGATGGATGCAGAATGACACTTACTATGAAGAGAAACTTGGAGAATAGCACTGGGCTTCATGTCAAAACAGAAGGTACCAGATTATGAACTTGCGTGGTGTATTCAGCTAACTTCATAGATGTTTTTTTCATGCTCTTGCTGGGAAGAACTGGGTCCTAGAGAGACTAAAAAGCTATGTCAACCAGAACTCACAGTGGCAGAAAGTTGCTTTAGTATTTAATTTCTGACACATTCATGACTTCCATCCTGTCTTTTCCTTTGGGATCTTATTCATTGTTACAGCTTAAGAATTGACAGAATATTTGGTTAAGAAAAGATTATCTATTTCATAGTTATTTATCATAGAATCATAGAATGGTTTGGGTTGGAAGGGACCATAAAGATCATCTAGTTCCAACCCCCCTGCCATGGGCAGGGACACCTTCCACTAGACCAGGTTGCTTAAAGCCCCATCCAACCTGGTCTTGAACACTTCCAGGGATGGGGCACCCACAGCCTCTCTGGGCAACCTGTTCCAGTGCCTCACCACCCTCACAGTGAAGAACGTCTTCTTTACATCTAATTGAAATCTACCCTTTTTCAGTTTAAAGCCATTACCCCTTGTCCTATCACCACATGCCCTTGTAAAAAGCCCCTCCAGTTTTCTTGTGGTCCCCCTTTAAGTACTGGAAGGCTGCTATAAGGTCTCCCCAGAGCCTTCTCTTCTCCAGGCTGAACAACCCCCACTCTCTCAGCCTGTCTTCATAGAAGACGTGCTCCAGCCCTCTGGTCGTCTTCATAGGAGGGGTGCTCCAGCCCTCTGATTATCTTCATGGCCCTCCTCTGGACTTGCTCCAACAGGTCCATGTTGTTCTTATGTTGGGGCCCCCAGAGCTGAATGCAGTACTTTAGGTGGAGTCTCACAAGAGAGGAGTAGAGGGGGAGAATCACCTCCCTCAACCTGCTGGTCACACTTCTTTTGATGCAGCCCAAGATCTAGATGGCTTTCTGGGCTGCAAACAAACATTGCCAGGTCATGTTTAGCTTCCTGTGAACCAACACCCCCAAGTCCTTCTCTGTGGGGCTGCTCTCAACCCTCTCTCCACCCAGCCTGTATTTGTGCTTGGGATTGCCCCGACCCATGTGCAGGACCTTGCACTTGGCCTTGTTGAACTTCATGAGGCTCACGCAGGCCCACCTCTCAAGATCCCTCTGGATGGCATCCCTTCCCTCCAGTGTGTCGACTGCACCACACAGCTTGGTGTCGTCGGCCAACTTGCTGAGGGTGCACTGAATCCCACTGTCCATATTGCTGACAAAGATGTAAAACATTTATGTTAAATCATTTATATCCCTTCTAAGACACAATTTTATCAGTTGTGCAGTTATATCATTTCAGCCTTAGTAATCACATAATAATAATAGTAATAATAATGGAAGTAAAAATAAATATGACATATATCCGTCTGAATATTTTTCTGCCTCTGCTATATAAATTTTCAGGAACAACTTTTCTTGGAAGTATTACAGCAGGATTGGCTACATACCATTTTTAATGACAATCGCATTGCTTGTTACACTTCTGAGAGAGACTTGTATGGTGAGTTGTTGGTTGCTGTCACCCCACCCCTCTGTGTTTGCTAACTACAGCAGAGTTCCCAGTCCTGGCTCTGGGAGCCATAGGCACACACTTCAAAATAAAATTCCTGCCAAAGACTTTAACCTCCAAATGAGCAACTCCAGGAGCACATCTTATATTACAGAAATAGACCCCACTAAACAAATTATCACCAGAGTCCCCACTGCCCTCTTCCTCTTTCTAACCCCCTTTTTACCTGGGAGAAGAGAGAACTGTCAGAGTAAGCTGCAAGGTCCACTCGAAACTACTGAGGCTGTTGTGAACCTACAGGAAGGAAGGGAGCACAGATGATGTGTGTCCTCAGTAGAGTAAATCCTGCCAGCTCAGCCTTTTTCCTTCTGTATATATGGAATTAGCTTAGGTTTTTAAAGCTGCCACAACTCTGATGGTGTCTCATGAGGAAAAAGTCAAGTGCCAGGATAAATATATCGAGTATTCTATACAAAAGAATCAAATCTGCTCCACACAGAGCCTGAATGTGATGAGTCAAGCAGTGCTGCCTGTGTGGCAGCTCTGCTTTTTTAAAAAAAAAAAGACTAAGGGACTTGAGAAGAGATTACTATCAGCCAGTGAGCTGTGCCATCAAAAGTCAATCCCTAAAGAATCTGGGCTGGTAGAAATAAATGTCTATGATGCACAGTCATGGGCTGGATTGATCTGTTTAACAGAGCTTGCAGGTTATACCGGAAAAGGTGCCTGGTGTCATAGATTTGCCATCCACCTTGTTTATATGTAATTTTCAGAGATTTCTCCCACCTTCTTGAGGATTTTTTCACTGCTAGCAAAGGGGACGTTTATGTTAGATAATATTAGACTCCGTAAAAGAAGGTGCCAGTTGTGTTTTCCATGTGAGAAGTGTGCCTCTCCAAATGAGAGACAGAACACTGTGAAAATTGACTTCAGACCATTTGGAAAACAGAGACAAATCTAAGTTTTGCTGTTAGCCAGCTTGATAGACAAACTTCTATCAGTAATTTTTTCTTTTTAGTTAAATGACAGATGGACCAGACAAAGTGAATGGAGTATTCTTTGGACTGGTAAAGAAAAGAGCAGAGAGGCTTGGTGTAATAGCTTCTTGAATGAGACCAAACCACTGGGGAATATAGGAAAGGTGGGCTTGCTAGTGTAATGCGCAGGTGAGAGTGAGACTTGTGGTCAAGGCGAAGGAAGGAGGAACTTACTGCTCTTACTCTGGATGAAAACTGAATTCTGTTACCATGATGTGATTCCAGCTTTTGTTAATAATAGTTGCTGAAGGAAGGATGGGCTGGTTTGCATTAATAGCAGGCAAGGTGTCTTCTTGGTGTTCCATTTCATCAGTTGGGAGAGTAGTGCCCTATCACTTACTCACTGAATATCCTCCTACTATTGCTGTTTAAAAATTAAGATGCCTCCATCGTAAGAAGTTCACTGTCACCCTCCTGAGTTTATGCCTGGAGTCCATTTCTCATAGCGATTCAAGATATCTCTTGTAGCAAAGCATTGCTAGTTTTGGATGCCGTGATGATGCCTAAGGTACGCTTTGTAGTGGTGTATAAAATACACCACAGAGTAAAAAGAGTGAGTGAAAATGGAATTTTGCCTATATAATTGTTTCTACACAAGGGGTTTCTGCTGGCTATGGCAATCAGCGATTTTAGCTCTTTGAGCTCTTGCCCAGCATAGCTATTCTGGCAGAGATGCGCAGCACTGAGCTGACCCGAGGCTATTAATACTTCCCTGAAGGGAAGCAGCGTGCCAGCCACACATACACAGTCACACATATGTGCATGGGTGTGCACGTAAACACAGCAGCTAGAACTTGCTCAAGAGACAGACTCCTAACACTGACAATCATGCCAATACTAGTTAGTTTTAAAGCCACAGCCATCTTCCTTGAAAGCCTTTGCTTTCCAAGTTTGCTCCCATGGCCATCTGTCATAGCTTGCGTTTGGCAGCTTCAGGTTCTGCTGCAAAACTCTGTGGATTGAATACATAGTTCTGTCCTTTTTATTGTTCTCTGAGTTGGTGGAAACTTTCTATCATGTGAGCCTTTTCTCTTAGGCTTTTTGTTAGATTAAAATGTGAAACTTAAATGCATTTTTGAGCTGTTAATCTGTGCTATCTGCTCTCAGATCAGGCTGGAACAGGTGGACTGGTGTAACTGCTGCATAGAGAGAAATGAGCTCAGAGACCCTCTTAGAGCAGATGCAGATTGCACCAGCAATAATTGCTTTTCTGGGGATAGTCTCTCTTGTCTGGCTGAATACATTAATCCATACTACCAAATACATGTTATTTGGGCTGTGAAAGGGCCTGTATGACTGTTGTATCAAAAACTTCATGCCCCTTACTGGCATTACCATGCTGACAGTGTGTGCATCTTACTCTACTTGATAGAGGTACATTACCTGTAACAAGGAGCTACATTTTCTGTGGGTGTAGCTGTAAATTTTGGCTACTCATTACAAACAGTTTTTGAACTATCTCTAAACCAATAGGTGATATTACCACCAACGTTGAAAAGTTCATGGTAAATTGTGTCCATGGGACTGCACCATAAAATGACAGCCAATTCAGTCTGGGGAGGGGTGGGGGGAAAATGGTGTTCTGTGTTATTTGCAGTATTTCTTTCCTCCATCTTTATTTTTCCTTCTCTCCATTTGATATATTTTTCATATTCAGCTAGTCAGAGTTTACAGTAATCTGTTGTTTCCTGTCACTCAGAAAAGCAGTTGGCATGCCCATTAGGTGAATAAATACAGTGTTAAATGAAATTCCCAAAACGAGTGCAGAGAAATTACCACAGTGATTTTGGGATTGTCCACTTAATAACAACAATTTATCCTCCATTTTTATCCCCAGCCCCAGGGGTGCACTTTACTGCCTTTACCTTGTTCATACCAGTCAAGTCCTCTTTTCCGCAAGTAATAGCATCATTTTTCGAAGTACAGCTTCTTGAATTTGTCTTTAAGAGTCTCTTGTAATTAGGACCCAGAGTTTTGGATTTGAAATTGATGGAAATGCCACAGGTCTTAGATCAATATTTCTCCAGGGAACAGAACCTGCTTGCACCAGTTAGAGCTGCAAAGAATGCTCAAGGGCCTCGTATTAGTGTTACACCAGCCAAAGTGCAATTTGGTTTGGCTTGATTTCCCTGGTTCTAGTTCAGTGATGCTACCACTCTCCCTCCCATCTGCCTTTTTGAGTACTGGTCCCTGGGATTCACGTTTGTAAAGAGAAAATATAATTTCTGGAGTGCATCAAGTTGAAAAAGTATTTTTCTAAGCTGTTCTTCAGATGCCTTCATACTCCTGTGAAATGCTTGACTACACGAACAGGAGTCACCCCTAAGTAGTGCGAGGGCAGTACACTGAAAGCATAGATCTGCACTGGCAAATATCCTACAATAGAAATTAAACACCAAGGTGAAGGATAAAGTCTGGCCTTTAGGTAAAACCAATAATCCTATATTTGATGACATACAGTATATTATGGAATTGATCAATGACTGACAATTTTGTTCTCAGGTGGGTTTTGTGTAATTAATTTTATTGATTTATTAACATTGTCTAGTTTACAATGCAGTTTCTCATGTCATCTTATTTCTATCATGTAAAAGATTTATAATGTCTATCCTATTTCCTGGTAGCCCTTCCTTTTTATGTCCAGTGCATGTTGTCCAAAACTGCTGATTTCTTTCTTCAGCCTCCTCTCTAACTTGGCTTGCCCTTCACTGCCCAGAATTTCTTTCACTAGATCATCAGATTACCTCTTCTCTAAAAATATACTACCATTTAGGACAGCTTTGAAGGCATAGCTTGGAGATTTAGGAGATGAGAGGCTGTTCTTAAGACAGCTACTGCTGCATTCTGCAGAGGGTTTGGTTCCTGAATGGATTAAAGATGTAGCCCTAAGCTGAATGTATTATATTGATCCAGTCTTCTGGTGACAGGCTTTGGAAAAGCAACTGGAAATAGATTTCAGACCAGAAGAACCTATGGCAAAATCGTGTCTCAGGTCAGAGCTCACGTATGTTTTTAAATTTCTTTCCAATGTCTTTTTACAAGCATGACTTCTTTCTTAGATGGAGTGAATCCCTAAAAAGTTTATTTGCAGCCATGCCAGTGTCTCCCAAAAACTCAGTACAGGCACTTTTCAGTGTTTTCGAGGCTAAATAGGCTTTCTAGTTAGAAGCCAGAGAAATGTAGTTTTCTCAAACTCATAGTAGATGGTGTTTCTTCATTAATCCTCTCAATGGCAGACCTTCAGGGAGTCCCACAGGAGAGTGCCTTGGAGGTAGACGGACTGTCCTGTGGGATTCCCCATTCAGGTGAGTCCACTCTGGAGCTGTCCTATTAATTTCTGCTCCACTTGGTCCTTGGTGTTGGATGGGCCTTGTCATCATCAGTATCAGTGACAACAGATGGAGCTGATAACATTACTGTAAGGCAAATAATGATAATTAGTGTTGATCTTTTACTCAGAAGAGAATGGGCAGAGGAACAGGCTGGAACTCTTATGAACTAGCCTCAATTTCTGTCCTGCTGCTGGCATGGACCAAAGTACTCTTCACAGCCTCAGGTTCATTGTGTTTGTAAAGGATTCATGTTTATAAAGAGCAAGTAACATTTCTGGATCAAGTCACTTCCGGTCATGTTCAAAAAGTGAAGTGGGGGTAGTCAGACTGACTGTCATAAACTGGTTTGGGATCTACTATCCCTGATAGATTATCGCTTATTACCATTGTATTACAGCCAGAACTTTATTGTCAGAACAATAACAACGACGATAATCTTTGCACTACACTAATGCTTTATTCTGATTGACCAAGGATGAGGCAATCCAGGTACTGTGACAACAGTGTTGGCACATATTATATAATGATATATAGCAACTCCCATAGGCTGCCATTAATTTCTGCACGAATTCTGTCTGTCTTTGATAAGCGTGTGTAACCCCTAATAAATTATTTTGGAGCTGAGCACAAGAATGAAGGAGAAATGGACTTGTGTAGGTATGGAGGCTGGTGATAGCTGAAAATGAGAAGGCAAAACTGACAGATAATTGTAGATGAGAAGTCATTTTCAAGCAATGGATGGGGGTGATATTGTTTCCTGCTTAAAATGAGTTGCCATCTCTGCTGGCCGCAGCACAAAGTAAATTCCGTCGTGAAATCTAAAATATTTGTTATGTTCAGGCTGTTGATAATCACACAAGAACCAGCATTGTGGAGCTCCCTCCACTTGCTCTTAAATGGCTTGCTCCCATTCTGGTGGGTGTTATCCACTCTTCATTTCCTGGGGAAGAAATGGTCTTCTGTGAGGTCATTTATCTAAATAGTACAGAAATAATTTTCTGCAAACCTAAGTATTGTCATAACAGAATCCTAAAAAAAAATTACAGTGACACTCTGAGGTTTCTGACATTAGTGTCTTCCTTTAAGGCCTTTATTTCCTCTGGTCTTACTTCCAGTCTGGTTCACTGAAACTACAGTGCATGTCTACCACGAATAGCATGAATAATGCATATATTTTTCTTCTAGTTTCAGTGTGTGCTAAATAGTTGCATATACAAAAAATAAAATATAGAGCTGAAAAAAAAAACAATTGGCTGCTCATCTCCCTGCTAGTATGTGATTGACCCATGTTATGGGTTTGTGTGGCGCGGTTTTCCTTGGTGGCAGGGGAGGGAGGCTGCAGAGGCGGCCCCTTTAAGAAGTTGCTTGGAAGAATTCGCCGCCCCAAAATGTCGGACGCATGCGCCAAAATGTCGGACCCGCCTCTAGG
>VYZV01019578.1:0-25599 GCA_013401275.1 Pandion haliaetus
TTTCTCTTTTTTCAGTCTTTGATTAACAAGAAATGGTAACAGAACTGCCTTTAATCCTCGACATGTATAGTAGGTAGCCCCAGGAATAATGTTCACAGGTCTGAATCTTAGCAATCCCCAAATGCTGGCTTGCTCCAGCAACCAGGGATCTAGGATTCTTTTGAAATATTTTATCTAAAATATATTTTTCCTAGAAACTTCGAGGAGAAGTTTTCCATGTTATATCAAATGGAGAAAAAGGAAGAACATTCATTGAATTGGTTTGAAGCTAAGGAAAAGTTTAGCTTTAGTCTGAGCTTCAGGAGAGACTTACATGACTGATATGTTCCCCGCTGATTGGCAATCTCAACTATGTTTCTTTCCATCAGAACCTTAAAACTGTCATTTATATTTTTACAGGTACTTAAGACGTTATGTGGTTAAACTGTGCACAATAATTCACCCTCAGTTACAGTCATTTTCTCTTCCATAACAAGACTTTCATAAATCACTCCTAACAAAGTAAATAAATCTCTCAGTTCCCACCATGCACCATTATTAAATTTCAATCCTTCCTTAAAAATAAAGATGAATGCATTTAGTAACTGTAAATAACTACAGCTGCCATCCTTTAAAATATTATCTCCTGGTGTAGAATTTGAACTAGAGAAATGCATTTACTTTTAAGAATTTGAACATTAATCATCTGGCAGAAGTGGCATACTATATACATGAAAGCTGGCAGTAGAGTGGAGCTGTGTTTGACACCTCTGGGGAACATCAACAATAGCCTACAAAAGTAAGAAAGAAATACGATGAAGCTTCATACTGAAATATGAAAGCACTCATGATATATACCACAGTGCTGACAGCCATTCTGTGCCCTTGAGAATCTTTAGCAACAGGAGTGTTTAATCATTTGCGTTAGTTTGGCAGTTAATTTTTGTACTGTAAACACTTACACAATTTCATTTTCATGTGCTTAATGCCAGTAAAATTGATAAACCTCCTCAGTTAGCCTTGCGTGGGATCAGGTCCTTTTGGTGTCTTATTTGTATGACACATACGACTTTTTCATTTTTGTTCATGTTCTTGTCTATCTGCAATGAAATGGTCATCCTAAGAAGAAGATGTCGAATTCTTCTTTCAAAAATGTTTATGATATTTCGGCTATGGGCTTTTCTGGAGATAAAATGTTTAGCATTTTTAGGTTTTTCTCCTTTTTGTTTGTTTTTATTCTTTTCATTAAGGTTTATTAAATTAAGATTAACTTTTAATAATATCTGCTTGACACCACAATTTTGATCTAGGACAGAAAATCTGTAGCATTTGTTTTTCATTTTATGAATCATGAAACATTGTGTCGTGGACGATCATAGAACAAAAAAATCACGTTACTTTAAAATTTTAAAAATCCTCTTGATTTGAAGATTAATCCTACTTTTTAGGATAAAAATCCTGGGTTTAGGATAAAAACCATTTTTTTAAATGGCTTATTCAAACTAGTAATTTTTCATCAATTTAAAAAAATATGTTATGGTAGAAAAGAAGATTTCAACCAAAATGAACTAGGAAACCCCAAGACAAGAGTATGATTCTCAGATCCGATCCTTAGCATGTAAGAGAATGGATGTAGAGGGTTACCAGATCAGAATAATAGTATTTTTGCACATATTTTGAGAGGTAAATGACTGCCAAAAGTGATGGCACCATTGAATCAGCCTCACTGTATTTAACAACTACTTTAGTAGCCTAAACAATGTTTACAATTTTCTGTCCATGAAGGAACTGTGCTTCTCAAAAGTGAATGACATGATCTTAAACTACAGCCCATCAAGACATACGAGAGATGTGCTTCCTTTAAGCAAGTGGTATATTTACACACTTTTATTCAAAATTTGGTCCGGAAATCAGTGACAAGTATCTGTATCTTACCAGTAGTGATCACAATACCTACTAAAACCTGCATTCAGCACACCGTCAGCAAGCAGCATCTGAAATACCAGCAACAACTTTTATGTGCAGGGCTTTTCGATGTGCAGTGAAAGCCTCACCTTTATTGACATCTAAGCCCTCAATGGTGCAAACACTTGCAGACAAACGTAACGGTATGCAGGTGAATAACATTTCTCATCTCAGGGGAACTGTTTGCATATGTACACGTACACAGCGGCAGAACTGGGTGAAACTTTTTGGTTGCTTTGTGTGATTTCCCACACACACACACACACATAGTTCCCTAAACCAGCATTTCACTTTACAGTAAATCACATAGCATATAATGTCCTTTTAATGTGTTAGGTAATCAAACATGAAACTAACCACAGAAGTTAAAAATACAACTGGCTTTATTTTAATCAAAACTGAGGTTTCTTTATAGTCCTTTTCCCAGTTTAATTATAAGGCTTATATGCTGTGTGTCTGAATTGCAGCTGCAAGAGAAAATTCTTAATAATTTGACTTATGCTTCTGTAAGGATTAATACAACCAAGCTAAACTCATTCTCTATGCACTGACTGGCATAAATATTTATTTTTCTGTTCCCCCCCCAAAAAAAAAGCTTTGATGATTCTATTTCAAATGTTAAAAAATTTACAATGTATCAAATAGAGTTAAAGGGCTTGCTGCAACAAGAATCAATGGTGCTTAAGAGGTATGTTGCATAGAGTAATCCACACTATAAATTAAGTTCCAGATCTCTACAAATATTGTAGTTACACCTCTGTGAAGTTGAAAATGCAAGCAGCTTCTTTGTCACAGCCTAATTGGATAGAAAAAGCTTTCCACTGAAAATTTTCAGCGTACAATTCCTATTGTATGTATTTTTGTTTGTATGATGCAGCTGTATATGGTACATGCTGTTATCATCTACTATACAGATAACACTATGGAAAGACCTGGAAATGTGACAAGAAAAGCTTTTCTTGTACTTGGTTAAGCTTGCCAAAAATTGCCATGCTGTGAGTTTTCTTTCTTTTTCTGATGAAAAGAAAATTCATGTCACTGCAGTTGTGGTAAGTGACAGAAATAGCCTAAGGTAAATAAATACACAGACCAATTTTACTCTTTCTCCTGAGTTTTCACAAAATAGCAATAGCATGGCTCCCTTGCAGTTAACACAAAACCACTCTGAAAATTCCATTACTCAATAATTTAATACCTTCTATAGCAGGTGATGTAGTCTTGCGCCTTTTCTTGATCTCAGATTTTACAGGTTTAATTATTTCCGCTCAATAACCAAAAGAGACCATATATATAAATACTGTCCACCACTACCTGGTGACATTAGTGAAGCAAATTTTTGCCTGTTTACCATGTCAAATGCTTGAGAGCAGCATAGCATGCACACTCCTTATATCCACGTAAACACTTAACACAGTGTTCATGTATTGATTTTCAAGTGTCTTTTAAACCACTCGAATGACATGTGAGCATTGGAGCATTTGTGAGTTGTCCAAATGGACATTCATCATATGTAATGACCTTGCTTCCACAAGGATCATTCTCTTTACTCCTTTCCTTCTATTTTTCTCTTTGGTTTGTCTAGCCAACGTATAGCATATTACATTAACATTCAGTTCCATATCACCAGATGTGTCTTAAACATTTTTGTTGTAATAAAAGAAAGAAAATTATATTCAACACACTTGTCCCAAGTTCTGCATTAACCTCATTATAGCATTATTTCTCATTCAAATCAACGTAAATGAGAACATAGAGTTTTTCTTTATGAAGGACCTTTCACTATGAATATATAAACTGCCCTGTGAACCTCACTAAGCATGGGATCAGACTGCTGGAAAGAGAAAAGCTTTCCTACTCAGGCCATACAAAAAACTTAGAGGATGCTTCATCTTTTGAGGTTTAGCAAAGTGTAACACTTCCTCATTGGCTCTTAAACTGTCCTGCACGTACTCTGCATTGTGAAACAGTTTCTTGAAAACTGTGGAAGAGCTCCAAAAAGTTTCTCTGTATTGTGCCAGCTTCACAAAAGTATGTCTGGGTGAGATTGATCTTAAATGCCCCATTAGTATGGCAGCAGTCATGGCCTCCTGTGGGAGTCACTGCGGAGGGACGAGCGAGGGTGGCCTTTCTGCTGCCTCCAAGTTCCTGCTTGGGCATTCTGTCTTCTCACTGCTTCAGCTTTCTGTGTTACCACCTTACTTTATACCAAGACAAAAAAATACTTATTGGCAAGAAAGCAGCACGGATTTGCCTTATAAAAAGGGTCAGAAAGCCTTGCGTCACCTAGCCCATACAATTTAAGCAGTAGTCCAGAGTACAGTGTGAAATCTTTAACATAGCCCTATCTTGTGAAGTGGTGTTGATGGCTGGTGATTTCTATGCATTCTCACAAAAGAGCATGTTGTTTAGCAGAAGTGCTGCAGTTATTCTGATATACGGAGTAGACTTACAAGCTGCATTTTTCAGTGACTCACTTTTTGCTGTCTGAGGGCTGTGGTTTTGCCTTGTTAGTTAAATCCACATTTAGTTGCAGAGACAAAATGTTGATTTAGTTTAATACAATTGGCAACACAGAGTTTCACCTACAAAATTACAGACCTCTGTTAAAAATCAGTCCTCCCCCAACCACAGTTCATATCAATAGTCATTGAACATGACTGTACTTCCATCTTTTCCTGCTGTTATTCAAAGGCTAATAAATGCATAGAAAGATTTTAAAAGATCTTTTCTTCTACAAGTTTACTACAGGCGTGTAAATTAAAAACGTGTCTAGACAGGGACACATAAACAAAATTAAACCAAATTAATTTACTGCAGTATTCATACGTTTATTTTAGGTATCCCTTTCTGCAATATTCTGATCAGAAACAAATTCCCTTTAAGTAAATTCATTTTAATTAGGTCAACTAAAGCTTTATTTCTGAAACACAGTATCTACATGAACTCAAGGCTGTATTGAAGATACTTTAAATTTACATCTCTTTAAATAATTCTGTTTTGCTTTCCTGCTTATCCTTTCCCATGTAAACATGGCATCACAGCTGATAGAACAGAACCCAAAGGGACTGACCCTGCCAGTGTGATTTAAAGACTCTCTGTGTCATCGCCTGGTATTCCCTGTTCCTTTCACCTCTGCTGAATCACAATGATGTACTTTGTAACAGGAGCTGATACGGATCATTTATAACTGGGACTGTGTTTATACACATAAGACCATAAGATAGGTACATTTATTAAAACTTAAAAGACAGGTTTGGATTTTATTCCAGGGTTTGGGTTTTGGGTTTTTTTTCATTTGTTTGTTTGTTTATTATTTAGGCTTTTATGGAGCTGTATTTCTTTCAATGGATGGATGGCTAGACAGATAGAAATCCTGGCCTTAGTGATCCAGGAATTGTCTCTCTTCCTATGTTCCTGCGATATAGTTTGTTTCTTAAAATTAAATCATCTTTAGGTTTTAAAAATGTTTGGAAAATGTCTTAAGGCTGCTACATTTATGAGATAAGAGGTCATAAAAACAGTTACTAATTCAAATTGTGAGAACAGCACCAAAGAAACTGGGGGCCAGGGAAGGAAGCAAACCATACTTAGAAGTGAAAGGGAGGTTTTTTGCTGACCTTGCTAAAGGCTAGGGAAGGCACTTCCCCTCCAACAGAATTCCAGTGGAGAAAGGACACGTCTCCTCCTCTCAGTGCAGCAGGAATGCCAAGGCAGGTGTCAGCCCAGGGAATCGGGCTTTTTCTCTTGTAGACTGTATGCAGGAGTATGCAGAGAATAAGCAGAGCAACAAAGCAAAAGCCTTCACATTCTACAACGCTGTGCCCATGGCTTTCCAAATTCTTATTTCTACATGCAACACTTGCAGGCTTGAATGGACCTGCGCTGTGCTTTCCTCTAAGATGGTAATGGCCAATTGTAATAAAAATCACTGTTCCACCACATAAGTCTGAGTTAAGTAACGGGAGCACACAGTGGAGAAAGCAAGGGGATATGAAAACTAGCAAGTAACTTGTGCCTGTCAGATTGGTATCCTTGTTCTTTGCTTTATTTTGGTTTATAAAACATTATGTTTCACCAAATATATTTTGTACTTCGTTCTTCTGTGCTGTCTTTTATCCAAGGGATCTCAGAGCACTTTACACACATTATTAATTAGGCTCCAAAACAACCCTGGAGGTAATTAAGTATTTATTATTGCACAAATGCATGAGCTGAAATAGTGTCTGAGACACAGGGCCTCATTTACGTTAAAGGCCCCTTGGACCATTCTATTACCATAAAATGTCCTTAAAATAGTTGTAAATTAGATTCTTAGGAATGTTAGTGCTTCTTTATCACTCAGAAGAATGTAAAGAGCTAGCTTGTTCGCAGGCCAGTTTATGTACCTGATCTTACACTGCGAACTGGCAGTGCAGAACCTGCTGTGGTTTAACTTCAGCTGCGGACATCTACAAAGAACCTATTGTATAAGAAATCCAGCGTTGCTTCCAACGCCATTTACATCAACAGCTCCTTGCTGCAAAACTTGTAACTTACACATTTAATCACTGCCATGATTCCGCTCTGAATCTGTATTTCCTCCTTACAGTGCGCAGTTTCAAGAGGAGGCAGGAAGCGTCCCTGTCCTGATCTGTGTGCGGTCTGAATTGCTGAAGGTGGCTTAGGTACAGTTGATTAACTCTGCATTGCAGTGAAGTAGAAACAAAGTGTCTGTTAAGTTGTCTCAGAATATGGGTGATAATTTCCATTTGGAAAGTGCTCATTTCTTCTGTTTTTATTATCTGCTCTTGCCTTGAGTTTTAATTGCTGAAATTCTGCCTAAGTTCCCCTCTAGATATCTCTGTTCTTCGTTTAGTTTGTCCCTAAATTCATCTGTCGAGCATGGATTTCCCTTGTTAAACCTTTTATGGTTTTTTTTCCTTATTCTCTCTCTTTCTTGCTGTTTTCTCAGCAAGTTTGAAGCAAGAAAGGAAATTACATTGCTTTTTCATATACAACATAACAAATTCTGTGCTAGGAAATTCCTTTGCTTTCTGCCTCTGCCTTGACCTAGGACTCCTTGCTGTAGAGACAGCAGGACTTTGCCTCTGCTTCTCAACAACACAGCTAAACTGAAGCCATACCTTCCCACATCTTCATTATCCCAAAGCTCACAAAGGAGGTATAGTAAACTGCTTTTTCAGCATAAAGGAGGTAAGTAAAATGGAAGTCTGATAATAACCACTTTCCTAAGAAATCTTCATAGTATAAAAAAGGAACGAGCTTGCCTGGCTAGTCTGATTGGTGGCTCCACTTCCTTTCCTGTGGACAGTGATCTAGCAATTTTTCAAAAAAGCATTTTTTCCTAATCAAACAAGTAGATCCTGTGCATGCAAAACTGCAGATAATAACCTGGGCTACACATTTCATATGAAGAACTGAAGGTGAATCCAAGTGCAAAGTTTCCTTTGTTTGAACTTATTAAGCATGTTTCCCTCAGAGTGGAGCTCACTTTCAAAATTCCCCACATCTTTGGAGGTACCTCTGAGTATTAGCTCACACTCCAAAAGCAGCGTGACTATATATTAGTGTGGCACTGTGTAAAAGTATATAAAATCTGTTTCACATTGTGGCTAATTGGTTCACAATGTCAGTCTGCTACAACTCCTTCTAGTCTCAGGATTTGTGTTGTCAGCACTGATTCAGGATCTTTGCTCTGTGGCACAGACATCCCTAGAGGTTTCTTCCTGTACAGAAAATTCTTGGTGTCAGATGCTGTTTAGAAATGCATGTAATTTCTCTCTGCTTTTCTGTTTTTCACTGATGATTTCAGGGTAGGGTTTTTTTGTTAATTGAGGTACCTTCTGCAGTTCCTGCAGTACCAGAATAAAAAATACAAGCAGTGTTTATTACCAGTTGATTTACTCCCTCAAAGCAAGAAAGCTATGAATTTCAAATACATATAGTTTAAATGTAGGGGACATTCTGTGCAAACTTCAAGGTTGATTTGAATTTTGGGCATAAATCACCTGACAGCTTCCGCTTCATATTTTGCTATTTTAGCTTTTAGTAAGTATAGCATCAGTAAAAAACACATACACAGCTGATGCACAAACTGGTCGATCTTTGCCTTCACTTAATCTGTCCTGACAAGAAGTTGCTGCCATTCAGTTTAGGAGTGAAATAACCATGTATCGATCCAAGTGTATACATAAGAGAGTTTCAGCTTCTGAACAGGAGGTGTTTCACATTTTCTTCCCTATGACCAAGATTTTAGACATTAACTTAGATGTTTATATATCACATACTCTATGGCATTTAAATTAAACTGTCTCTCTCATCACTGCATTACCATGGCAGGAACATGAAAATAAGATTGGATGGGACTTTCTGCATTATCAAATCCAGTTGTTTTCTTTCTCAGGCAACTATGGTATAAATGACTCGCATTTGCTTTGAGGTCAATCGCTTTCCTCACTCTGATAGAGATATTGGTTCAGAATTCACTGCTTTCATGATTAGAAATCTATTATTTGCAACCTCTGTATATGCAAAGCCAGTCTACACCAGTTGGCACTTGTACCAACTTTGTTCATTAGCCCAAACACCTCTTCTATTTAGTGTTTCCCTCCGATATACTTATGCCAAAACTAGTTTTGCCTCTTGTTCAGCTGTCATTTTGCTTGGGTTGCCACACCGTCTCCTTTTAATCTTATTCTGTAAAACATACTATTTTTTTTCTCCTTGACCTCTCTCATAGCCCTCCTTTACACTTGTTGCACTTTAAATTAGTGTATCTTGCTTGCGCAGGACCAGATGACTAGAGTTGTATCAAGTGGTAACCAGGAAGCCTTTTTGGTGCCTTGGGTCACAGCATGGATACATCATACGTCATCAAATAGCCCTTAGATTTTAGCAGAACTTTTTGTCAGTCCCCAGGTACCGACATTCTATTTTATACTGGCAGAATCCACCTGATTTTTGTTATTTCAATCCTCAAGATCACTCTTCTTTTTGTATGATACGGCTGTCTCCCATATAGCATCTGCTTCTTACCTTTTGTCATCTGCAGATTCAATTAGCACACTCCTAGGTTTTGTTATGTTTTTGTTGATGAAAAGATTAAATAAGCTCAACCTTTGCACTGGTCCTTGAGGAATTCTCCATGTAAAGTCCCTGCAACCTGATAGTTGCTTTCAGGATGACCTGCAGTTCTTATCCACTCTACATTTCTAACAAGTCCCATCTTCTCCAACTTAAATAGTTGTATATTTGGCATCATATCAGAAACTTTGCTTTGCCTTGCTGAAGTCCAGTTTCTTTTCTCTCAAACATTAATTATCCTTTCTTAGAAAGATACTAGTTAAATTTAGCACGTAAATCTTGAAAGTATTTCATTAGTTTTAAGCACCGTTTTTATAGTCTTGTTCTTTGCCTTACCAAGAGAAACAAACTTTTATAGTTTGCAAAAGAAACAGCTGTCCTGTGATTTAAAATGCATCATGCCACTAATTAGTTTTTAGTATACACTGCTCTTGGAAGAGTGGGTAACTACTTTCAAGGACAGAATAGGAACTCATGGCTTATATGCCCTAAATTAGTATTAGTATTGGTCCTAGTGGATGTGTCACATCTCTGATTCTTTACATGCTGTTTTAGTATTGTCCTTTTGGACCATTGCTGCTGAATTATGTCCCCATGCTCAGCACTAGTAATGACTGGGCTAAACTAACTCTATCTATCCTGGATAGCACTTGAAATAGAGTCAGGGCACTAGCCTATGATTGCCCCATTTCCTAGCTATCAGCTTGCTCCCTGATTCAAAGACTGTTCCAGCTAGTTTTCTGACTCCTCCGCTCTCGAGCTGGCCAGCTCTACGCAGTGTAGCTGTGAGCTGCTGCGTGCCATTTCTTAGTGGCACTGCAGATCAGTCCTCAGGCCTCCTTTATTTAGCAGAAGCAGACCAAGTGGTCCCTATGCAGTACCCTTGTGACCTGGGGACGTAATTACTATTTAATACAGTCTTTTGCATTGAAAGTGTCAGAAATGCTCTTAAGACTGTGCTTTTATCATATGATGCCAGGTGTGTGTTACATGTCCCTCAGTATGCTGTGAGGGCATATGAGGGCAAAAGGACTATTACTGAGAAACTGTCCTTGGAGGAGCAAACGGAACATGGCAGGATCAGTATCCACATTGCCTGTTTTGTGGATTTTAGAGCAAAATACCATAGCAGCTGGGCCAGAGTATCCTCTCAGAGAAAATCAGTTGGTCACTTCAGAAAGGAACCTGGGAGTGATCAGCATGAGCATGGTATGGACAGTCAGAGAATCCGTGTCCTGCAGAAATGACTGTGCTTGCACCATTTCCCTGACATGTGCAGCCCCAGGTCAGATGATGCCTGGAACACTCGAGCACTCTGTAATCCAAGATTCAATGAAACCTGACCAGCTTGATAATTTGGAATTTTATCGGATGCCATTACAGCTTTTAGATCTTGAACAAAGTATATAGAATCTAATCCTTTGGAAACTACTTATTCTTTTGCCCATTGCTAGCTAAGTTTTTTGCATTGGCTATTTCCTCTAAGGAATAAAAGGAGACATTTACTTCTGAAAAGAGAACAGGACTGTGCTAACTTATTTTAAATTTTAGGCAAAAGCATTTTCTTCTTTGTAAATGAATATTTTAAATCTATGCACACCAAAATTCTGCTACGGTTGCTTTCAATTAGAAATAATAAGGCAAAAGAAGCAACCTCAATTAAACTATACAGGTAAGGAAAGAAATTATTTTCAACTAAGGAAGAATGAAAAGTCTGAATGTTGCATTAGATGTTTAAAGTGTACAGTGAGAATCCCCAATACACATTTTAATTTGCATTTAATATCTGAGTTCCTCTGAGTGAAATCCTGGTTGCTTATGAAAAGCTGAGGTTTAAAAACTGTCTAGTGGCCATAGTCTTAAGGCAGAAGGTTAAAGAAGTCTATTACTGAGAGAATAATTAAGGGTCTGGTCCTCAGCTTGGCTAAATTGATGCAGTTCCTCTGAGGTTAATGGAGCTTGACTGATTTACATGAGCTGATAACTTACCTTCAGCTCCATGTTTTTAGTGAGTAAAATAATTCCTTCCCCCTTTAAAAGTAGAACTGCAATTATTTGCTAAGAACTCTCTCATATCCATTTAGGAAATATTCCACAATGAGGGACCAAATGCACAAAGAAACTTACTGATATAGATCACCTACAGGGCACCAAGCAAGAGGGGATCATGACAGAGACAAAGATGAAGGTCTGCTCAAGTTTTAGGGAATGCGTGGTGTGCACTTTTGTGCACTTGCTTATGATGAGTTGAGTAACATAGTGCAAAATATACAGGACTGCTGCTAATCCTGTAAGTGTATCTTATGTAAGCAGATTGATTGTCATCATGCTATTGTAATATACAGTGTTTATATAAACTAGATGCAGATAATGCCTGTGTACAATTTCTCCAATATCAATGGAAGAAACATTGTCTCATGGAAAGATCAACAGCTCCAAAAACATGGATGTTCAAACATACTGCAATACGTTATTCCAAATATCATGATACTTAACATCTCATTTGCTGAAAAATACTTGAGTTGTTAATAATGTATGGGATTACCATAAATCCACCAACACGTAGTATCTGTGAGAGCTGCTGAATGAAATGAAAAGTAGGATAATTCAGATATAAGCATGCATTAGGAAAGGATTTAAAGGAACAAACTGCCTTAGTGTTTTCCGGTGCTCCTTGATGGGGGTTAGCTTTGAGTTCAGTGAGAGGCATTCAAAGTTCAGGAGTTACTCTTTCTTAACAATGATAGCCAAATCTAGATGAATAAATAATAATCTTCTATGAGAACAGATGGATGGTTTTGTGATCAAAACATCAGGTACTTTTCTCTGCTGTCTTTGCTATACACTTAATAAAAGTGAACAGGCTATTCACTTACTTAACTTTCCTATATCCACATTGCCCAACAGTAATTTGCAAGTAACATTTGCTTGAAAACACTTGTTTCTTTTGAAAGTAGAAACAATTACAGGCTTGTTTAATTTTAATATATTTAACATGCTCAAACATGACAGGAGTATCTGCTGTAAGATGGGCATGTCAAATGTCAGTCTGGTTGTCAGGATGCTTAGCTGGTGTCCAGGTTAGAGTGTGACCTAAGCCACTTAAAGTGCAACACGGAGCAAGTAGAACTGCTGCTTCAATTCTGACAAGGAAGGATTAACCCTTAGCAGGAGCAGCAGTGCATCTACCACAGAGGTCCTTTCCCTCTCCTGCACACTGCAAACACATCGCTCCAGGAAAAGCATTGGCATGGTCATTGTTTTCCCTGATGGGTGCTGACCAGGACAGGACTGAGACCTATTCCAGTGTACTCTGGAGAAAGCATGAACTCTGTTGTCTCGACTTTCCCAAGTTAACCTGAATCCAAATTTGCTGCAGATCAGTTTGTATATAAAATAAAACTATGGGAATTTAGAGTACAATCAAGAATAACTGAATAACCAAGCAAAGCTGGGAACTTTTTACACAAATCTGTTTCCACATTTTTTTCATTCTAGTCCTAGCAGAATAACATGTCTATGTAAGAAAGAACTGAATGCTCTTTTGGCTAATGCATTTTCAGTAGAAACATTATGTTACGTTTAAAACATCTTTTTGCTTTTAAAGTCTGGATCAAGAAAAAAAGCCTAACAGACATATTGTAGTCTGAATTTAAAGCACAGAAAGATAGAAAACCAGCTTGTAACTGAAATTGATAGAAGAATCATAGAGACAGTTCATACAGAGCTCCACAATACTGTTTTTCAGGAAACACTGATAATTGATATTAACATGGATGGAGTAATTTTTTGGATTATACAAGGGGTGCAAATAATGCTTTTCTCCAGCTGAAAATGTGTAATTTATGAAAACTGCAATATTGTCATGCAGAGTCTCAAAGCGGAAAAAAACAGAAATGTGCAGTATTGTTTTGGGAAATTACAGACTAGGAATATGATAATCTGATCTAACTGGAACACAGGAAAGTTTCTGCAAGCATTATTCCAAGTGAGATTGCTCGAGGACTGAGAAGTTTCACAATTGTCAAAGAATGTGTTTAATAGGTTTCTTCATACATTTTTCTTAAAAGTAGTATTTCTTATTTATTAGCTATATCTGTATTTATTTACTAGCTATAGCAAGATAAAGGCAAGACTATGGTCTGTGGGCTACACTCCTACTTGCTTCAGTCACTGAGGCACAGACTCATGTAGATGAAATAGTATAGCTGTGCAAATCACGATTGCCAATATCCGTACACTNAGGATTTCCAAAGCCTTATGGGAACTGGGTTCTACTCCGTGGGCTTCTTACTAACAGTATATGGAAATCAAGCAGGTCTAAAGGATTTTATCTGGGGGAGAAAATACCAAATTCTTGTCCACTACACATGGACAAAATAATCTCAGAGACCACTGGCCCAATGCACAGACTGAGCAATTATTAAGAAATTCAGTCATTATTATGCACATTCTGAAATTAGAGATAATAGCTATTAACAACATCTAAAGCTTTTCAACTCTTGTCTCTATAAGAAGGTCAAACAAGCCAATATAATCCATGAATAGAAGAAAAATATTGTTTCAAAAATCTTATAGCCTATCATTAAAATTAATCGGGACATTTTAGTTACTCAGGTCCATTCTACAACAGATCAGTGATTAAATGTCAGGATCCTGTGTTTCTGGTGATGGCAAGGAGAAGGAAAATACCTGAGTAATGGTTAAAAAAATGCTCCTTTAAAAGATAATGCTCTGATTTTCTACTATGACAGCTTAATATCCTCTGACTGATGCAATAGAAAGCACTCACACCAAAAACACACAGATACGCAGACACCATACTGCCTGCTGCAGAAAGTAGTGTCTTCCTAGAAAAAAAAGGAATAAAAATATTATAAAATATCAACACTCTTGTTACTGTTTCAAATTCTTATTAGGTCCTTGAATGTCAGAGTCTTTGCTTGGAGCAGTGATCTTCATGGCACCAAGTAATATGTTGATGTATCTGGGTGTATGTGATTGCAGACCAATAGTGTCTCTTCCTCCTCCCAGATGAAAAGCAGACTTAGTTTCTCAGGACAAGTTTCATTTTCAAAATAAGGGTCTTCTCTCCTTAGCTTGTGTGAGTTGCAAGAGCTCTGGTAGAATAAACTGTTTGGTCCCATTAATTATGTTTTATTTCATACCATAATCAAGAAATACATTTTTCTGGACAGCTTTGATCACTCAGGCTTGTGATAATGGTTCCTCCCACCTCTAGAGTCCTCGTGGAGTTTTATTCTCAGACATAACATTTTTTTCAAGAGAATGATCTTTTACAGCAAGTTTCAGAACTTTTGTTACACTATTCTTTATTTCTGAAAGCTCTGACTTCCTCTAAACAGGTATCTATCACGGCCAGATGTTTTAAATACTAGGATATTGTTTAGTTTGCAGAGCCCAATTTTTCAGCTTAATAATACCACTAGGGGCAGGTCTAACAGAGACTGCTATCAGGTCAATATAGGTATTTTTAGTATCGTGTTAACTAAATCCAGCTCTTAGCCTTGTCTACACCATGTGAGTTAGCCTGGTTAGGTACAGTGGTTCCAACTGGGTCAGTTAAAGTAAGTATTCTGCCAAATACTTAACTGGAAAGGATCTAGCATGCTTGAACTCTCTCTTTTGCTATATATTCCTTTAAAATATCATCAGCTTTTAGAGTTTTTATCAAAGAATCTCTGTATGACTGTCTTAATCGTAGGTCATTTCTCTTCTTTTTTTTTGGTTCATTTGAATGCAAATCCTGTTCCTCACTGCTGAACAAGGGAAATGTCCACAGCCCTCACTTCCTCAGATCAGGGTTCAGATTTCAGGAATCAAAAGAAAAGAGCTGTGCCAAGCCCAAAGAAAATCAAACTGCTTAAAATGCTTTCGAATTGTAATACTGCACATGCAAAGTGATGTTAATAGTACTGTGCAGTAATTAGGGAACATATTTTGTGTGTATGCTGTGCCCTACTACATACAATAATATGTCAGCTATTAATTGGATAGTTTTCATTTAGGAAAAAAACCTTCTGGATGCTGAAATAATCTCCAAATACATTGAAAGAAACCAAGTGTATTCGTAAATATTCTTATTAAGCCCTCAAAAGGAGCACTTCTGATAAAGACAGTGCTGACAACACATCTGCTTCAGGTGGAACTAGGTCAGTAAGAAATTGTAAGTCAATAGTTGAATTAATTGAATACTTTAAATCAGAAGACAATAATTGAAAGATTCAGCCTTCTGAATCTATGTACTGTAAGAGTGTCTACGTGACTGTGAAATGACAAGGGCTATTACAGTGGAGATCCTCCGTTCTGAAAGATATGACACCAGAAATTATACCTTCCAAAAGAGAGAAAGAGTGCTTTGTAAGGTATTTTCTTGATGAATGCCAGTATAAACAGATGAGTAAGTTTCCTATCCTTAAGCATACCTCACACACCATGAGATTTATACTGGTATTTACTGGAGAGGTAGCGCTTGTTAATTTTGGCTGGACAAGCCTGTTGTCTACCCATTTCGGGGGGCTTGTGTATCCTTTGGGTTCCTAGGTAAGTTGTTAACTCATCTGGCAGGAAGGAAGTTGAAAAGAATCCTAATGGATTATGAATGTACACATAGTCAAACATTTTTCTTTTTGCCTCTGTATTATGTCATGTTCAGCATGTTTCAGCTTAACTGGGTTCCAGAAGGAAAAACAGTAATGAGCCCAAGTGAGAAATAGCCCTTGTGTTTTATAATTGACATTTAACTTGATGCTGTATTCCTCTAAGGATTAAAGGGTGGTCTTTGTTCCAGCCATGTCAATGAGAAGCCTTCTGCAGAATGTTGTGAGCTCTAGATCAGACCCTAAAAGGGAAGAAAATCTCACCCAAAGATTCAGAATCAGTTACAAAGACCATGAAGAAGAAGCCTCCTATCTTGCACGCTTATTTACTGAAAGTGTAGAAATTAATCATTTTCTTAGTAGCATGTTGACAATTAGGAATATGGACAATATAAAAATGGTGAATTAGGGAACTTATTGATTTCTGAGTGTCATTAACAACTCATGATCATGTGTTGTGTTTCTTCTACACTTCAGTGGCATCCTTGCCTTTCTGCTAAATTGGTTCCAGAGAGCCAAGATCAAAATGTTTAACTGGTTTGTCTGGCCCAGGGGGCTGCCAATGTTTTGTAATCATACGGGGCCAAATCCTTCTGTATTTTGATCACTAACCGTTAACAAATGATTACAACAGATGAACTCGTGCAGTAAATATCTTGGACATTGATACTGTAAGACAGATAACTGTTTAAAATACAAATCTTTTAAGCTAAAATAAAATATGTTGTGAAGTTTATATTCAACAGTTCTTTTCCATAATAAATGGAACAAGGGTCCTTTCCCATAAAGGGAATTCCTTCCTCAAAAATATAATTATAATAGTGGGAAAATAACATGTGCTGTTAACATATTGTGATTATATTCAATTAAAGCTTTTTTCCTCACTTTCCAGAACATAGTAAAAAGAAATTTGTTCTATTTTTGTCAGCACTGCATACAGAACAAAGTGAATTAGTTTTCACTGATTTTCACAGTCATCTGTAAACAAGATTTATTAAAGTAATTAAATGAGGATTTTATAATTTGTAAAGCATTTAATTCAGAATTTGGAAGTGTTAAAAGTACTAATGTACTTAGAATTGATTTGTCTTCAGATTATATAAGACTTGAAGCTATTGCTGTTTCCTAATGGAATCGTAATCAATTATGAACTATTGGATTCATGCTCATTTTTGTAAAGTATACATTTGAGAGAAGACCTGTGACATTGCCACTAGGAGAAAAGCAATCTTAAAAAGTTGGCATGCGTGGGAATGCCGCACACAACGCTCGTTAAAGAACTGGCCTACATCTTACTGCTGGCAAATCCTCTACTGCTGTTTTGACTAAGACCGAATCTGTGGAATCTGACCATTGACATTTCTGACTTTACATTCTTTTTCCCTCCATTCCACCACACAAATTTTCCTTTTGCAATAACCAGACTAAACCATGCTAATTGCCCCAAAGATTTAGCTCCCAGTCTTCTCATCTTCACATTCACTCATTTGCTTGGTATTCCCCATGGAGCCCACCGCAGAGCAGCGACGCAAGATCCGTAGCTGCTGCTCTTCAGCTTCCACCAAACCCCCCTGCCAGTTGCTGCTCTCTCCACCCTCGCGAAGCTGCTGGGGCTGGGCCGACTCTTGCAACTGCTGTGGCTGCTGCTCAGGTTCTCACTGTATTACAGCCCGCTGCTGATGTGGTTGCATCTCAAGAGATGCAGCTCAGGAAGCCACCTCCTTTCTTTTTGTCAACGCTTCGGCTGTTTATTGTTCACAGGAACTCCAGCCAGCTCCTTTTAGCAGTCTCTTCTAACCTGGTGTGTCAGCACCAGATGTGTGGCTAATTCTAAGAGATTTTTGAGGCTTTCAGAAAAAAAAGAGTGTTTCTCTTGTAAAAACATGCATTTTTCTTCCTTTTCAGTGCCTAAGTGGGTTTTTTGTTTGTAAAATACAATGTAATTCTTTACAAGGGAGGTAAGATTTTGCTGATTTTAGTTACTCATCAGCTCTGTCTTCTGCATGGAAGAATGAGATAGAAGGGTTATGGAAACCACATGCACTAGCTGTTAATACATGAAAAACAAAAAAACTTTTTTCATTTTTCCGTCCTAACTGATGATTTCAGTTTTCATGTGCAAAAATTACAAAGGGTGCTGCCCAGGAATGCTGGGCTGCCACAACTGGCTGATGGCATTGGGAAGTTTGGGGAACTGCTCCGTTAAATGTCTGATGACATCAGAACCTCCAAACACTTTCTCTTAATGAATCCCTCATTCTTATACGTTTCTTACTATTGTTTCAAAACCTTCCGTATGAACTGGAAAATTAATCTTATTATGTTCACTTTATGTCTTCTCATTTAAACATTAAAAAAAAACTAAGATCTATCTATTGCTAAGCTGCTGTGGCAGAATTCTCTAGAGGGGTTATTCCTCTCCAGCGGGCAAATGAGAAACCACAACACTCACCCCTCTTTCAGTCCAGGAGGCTGCTGAGTGAGATGAAAGAACAGTATGCTCTATTGCAACCTGATCTGCATCTGTTGGAGATGACTGCCAGTCATGCAGGTGATACAAATTAGCGCTCAACTTTTTCTGCAGGCTATGGCAGCCTCCTGCGTCTGTGCTACAGGCTGCAAACAAACCTCAGCTGCATTTTGAAGTCCTGCCTCTGATATGCTCTTGCAGTAGGACTGTTTGGCTGCATCTGTTTCTGCCAGCCTTGTGCAAGAGACTTTCTATTGCCAGAAATGTTCTTTGGGCAGTGGGAGGTTGAATTAGTTTGGATTTCTTGGGGGTTGTGTTTTTATTTTTCCCTTTGATCTATTACATCATTCACTGTAAGTAGATCAGCCTAACATCAACTGGGATAAACATTGACCAGAGACTGTGGGTCCTCTGAAAAAAACCTGTTGCTTATAGAGTGATGTAATTGGCATAAAAATATTATCTGAAGCAATTTAGTGACATGTTAAGGGGACTGTTGCTAATTGTTCCCTTTACATCATTCAAATCTGGAGGTATCTTGCTTAGTAACTTTGTTTGATGTCATCTTTTCCCTTTCAGTAATATTTGCGTAAAGCCATCTTTTTTTCTGCCTTTCTCTGACCACCTCACCCTTCTGTATCTTTCCTTGACTCCTCATCTCATGGTGTTTCAAATTCAAGATTGTCAGTAATTAAAATGTCTGCCACATTTATACTGAATTTAGGCAAACTGAAAATAAAATTTTAGAAAGAGAAAGTCAGAAAACTTTCTTCTTTGCATTCATGTGGTGGGCATGCAAGTAGAGAATAAGATTGGCAAATTTCTATTTATGAAGTAATAGCTGAGATTGTTCTATCAGCAATTATTTTACTCATCATGCAGTCTCCGTTGCTGAACAACAGAGGAAGCTGCACAGTTTTTTAAAAAAGAAATTTTAAATATATGGAGTAGAAGTGCTGAAAGGCACTTGGAGCCACATGGAGCAATTGCTTCCATGCTGAAAAAAATATTGGCTACTTTACTACTCATTATTTCACAGATTGCCTTATAACCGTGGTTAAGAGAATGGGACCTGTGAATAATTGATATTTTTTTAATGCTGTAATTGTTTCGTGTTGATTTTCATTTTACCATCTATGCAGCCTCTTTAGAAATGGAATATTTGCACAAGCAACTGGATCTGACTGGTAGCTTTGCCTAAAGATCTGGGTGGGATAGTCCTGACTAATGTAGCTTAGCTGCTCTTCCTGTAGCATCTGGACTTCTGAGCTATACATAGTAGTGCTCTTGGTGTATGCATGTATCAGAATTGTTAAATTCTTTAAAAATCTATGTATTTTCCATTATTGATCACAGGAACGTAAAATTTAGCACAATAGTTTACACTATTTTGTAAACACAAGCGGATTTCATGCCATTCTCGTGATCAGTGGGTTTGGAATTGTTCTACATATTATTTGATATAATGATGAAATTAGTTTATTTTATTTCCCTGATAAGAAGATATTAAGCATTCAAACCTTTATAAAAATAAGTATGTTTGATGTATTTAAATGTCAGTATGAGTGACATTTAAATTTAGTGCCATGAATATTTTCTGTTATCCCTTTCAGTTTCCTCTGTTCTGCCAGCTGGTAACATTCCCTCTAGGGTGGGTCCTGACACAAAACCTGGCCCACAGGGCTTCATAGCACTTCCTGAGGACCTACCTCATTCACTTTTAACTGGCAACATTTTTTTATTTTGGTTATTCTTTCTCATTCAGATTTTTTTTCAACAGTATTGGAAAATATTTTGTTAAATTCTAGGGGGTTTGTTGGAAAAAAAGAAGGTAACGTAGGAAGGTAAAAAAATTATGAAGGTGAAAAAAGGAGGTAAATTATGTCTGTTCTAATTGTCTTCCTCCTCCTGGGACCTACAGAAAAGCCCGCTAGCACCAGCACAAGTAACCCGATCAGCTTTCCTGGGCTTTGATCTCCTGCCAAATTTAGAAGAGAGCAATCTGTAAACTGATGAACTGAGGCTATGGATAGATAAGGCTACAGGTAGTTTTTTCTGGAGGTGTGCAAAGGAGAAAGGACTTATTTCAGCCTAGTTCACTGTGTAGGCATGAAGTAGTACATAGGTACTTTATCGGTGCAATAGCAATACAATACTGTGTGGATTTTATGCAAAGATTGCATTCCTGATTACCCAGGAAAGCCAATTTCTATCAAAATCCAGATCATTATCAGGCAATATATTGTTATGTATATAGAGAAGTGCCTTTTTTCCTCTTATATTCACATCTGCCTGTTTATTAGCCCTGACCTTAAAAATTGGATTTTCTTTCCTTAAGCTATACTTACATGCATTATTAAGTAAAAATTTCCCTACTCTGAAAAATTTTATCAGAACATAATAACCATGGTTTCTTAAATCATTTTGTTGCTGCCATTTCATTGTAACAATATCAGCTGAACTTTATGAGGAAGGTTAAAAAATAACAGAAGCGTGCAACACAGGTTAAAATTTGGGGCGGTTTCAAAGCAATCATTTTAGACATCTAGCATGTAAGTTCCAAAAAAGGCTCCAGTTCCCAAAGAAAGTTTTAAGGACTCCATCTCGCTCTGCTGTCTAGGGAAATAGCCCATACCTACAGCCAAGCTGGGTATTTAATGTTGCTCACTGGTTTTAAACTGTAAACAAAATGACTAGCTTTCCTTCAGTATGACTTAGAACATGTGTTTTTATTTTTAAAATCATCACACTGTGTATATATAGCTGTGACATTAATTACCACATTGGATATATAAAATGCCAATTTATTTGCACAAAATCTCCTCCTTAATGATTGCTAGATGTGCAAATTAGGACAGCACTTATTTATGCATAAACTGGAAAAGGTGTGCCTTTTCTACAGAATAATTAAACATCAAACCCTTCATGAAAATGACCAAAGCACATGCCATTTCTACTGTAAAACAAATAGGAAATGCTGTGTAAACCTCCCCTGCTACAAGTGTCCCTTCTCCAGTAATGTTATAACATGTAAAATCTTTACTATGCTAACCCTGCAATAAAAAAAATCATTTTTTGAGTGAATACAAGGTCTGCAAAGCCAAGTCATTTTCCTCCGTAACGACACATACATAACAGTTTTTACAGCATACTAAAATTATAAGAGCACGAGCCTCTGCCCATTTTCCATCCATGTTTCTATTATCATCAAAATGTGTACATATCTGAACTTGGGGGAATGTGCTATATAAAGTACTAATTATTTTTATTGCCAAGCATGCTATTTGTTTTATTTTCCCGTGTTTGCTATTCTCAAAGATAAAACAAGTTAGGATTCTGAGTGTATTCCCAAATTTAAATTTGCTAAGAAATACTAATGTGAGGATGTAAAAAATGGCCAGAGAAGTACCTAATTACGTGAAGTGTTATATGAAATTTAGAGGTTATGGGTTGCAGCCCCCTACTCCTCAGATTTTCAGTATTTCTGGTTTCAGACCTATCAGAAATATGTATTTAATGGTATTTTAGGTCCCCTCCCTGATCTTAAAATGGAAAAATGAGTTGGGGGGTAGGAGGAAGAATGAAAAATTTGAATCAACTACCAGAATTTGAAGATGCAACCATGTTTTGGTTTAAGCCCCCTTCAAGTGTGGGGCTACCATGCTGGTCAATTATTTTATTTCGTGAGATTCATTCTTCCCTAATTAGAACTGGAATTCTGGTGCCAGAAATGGCACTGCTTCTTCCGAAACTGAGCATGTGTGGGTTCGGCTCCTGTCAAGGGCAATTTTTAGCATTCAGATAGTGTGGTGCCCTAGAAATAACTGCGATAGACAGACAGAAAGAATGAGTGAGGTTAGCATACTAGTCACAGTTACAATACTGAGTCATATGTATATATTTATTTCACTGTTGATTACCAAAGGCAATGCAAAAATTTGAGACTGGGTCATGTTGCACGGACATCTGCAATATTGCTCTAAGTACTATGCTGGCTTGCCAAAGCCAAAATATGAGATATAAAAAGAACAAAGCTCCAACTTTAGAAACATAGATACTATGGTAGTGCTGGGCTTTCTAATGGTAAGGAATTAATTTGACTCTTACTTCATATTGGATTACATTAAACTCAAACTGTGTATAAACTGTCCAGCGTTGATTCCTCTAAAATAGATTAAATGCTCTGTCTTTCAGTTGCAAGCTCCTCTAGTAGGGATAGTCTTTTTGTATGTTTTGGAAACTATCTAGTGAACAGTTTGCATTCAAAGTGGAAATGACAAAATTAGTGAGAAGATCCCAGAAATTCTGCTGGGGAGGTGCTTACAAGGATTAAAAAATAAGTAAGTACTCTAATGCTTCTCCAACAGCATGCAGCTCCGCCAGTACTCAGGATGGGTTTAGTGGAGGTTGCTGGAAGGCTGGCAAAATCCTGATTCGATAATAACTTGCAATGATTTAATGGCATTTCTTTGTAGCTCTTAGTAAGAGTTACATTACCTGTCTGCTTTACTCTGGGGCATCTGTAAAGGAGGCTGGAGACATAAATATTGATTATTGTCAGCCAATGCAAATTCTTATTTGAATCAGCCTGTTTGGGTAAAAAGGAGAAATTGTATAATAACAATTGTTTTCACAAGGAGAGGCAGCTGAGACACCCTTTATTAGCGCAGCATTCATGATCCATTTCCTTTGCAGCAGCTTTTTCCTTGATCTGCTCAAGAGCATTTCCAATCTGTTGTTCTTGCTTATCCTAATACCAGAAGAAGGATTGTCAGAGCAATTAGGAGTCCCAAGTCATTTCGAAGGCTCATTGCATTTGAGTTTGTAGTGTCTTCCCCAGGAGTTTGCCATCCAGCTACAGTTTACTATCCACTAAAACTTAGTGGAAGAAACGGAACTGCTCACAGAGAAAGCAAACCTTAGGGCAAAGAAAGAATCATGTGGTTCTCTATGCAGTTGTTTGATGAGACGAAGTTTCTTGAAGATACCAAATATTTAGTGCATTGTACAAAGTCACATGCTGACTTGCCTGGTGTACTTCTTGGAGGTAATCTCAGAGAGAGCGTTGCTGCCTTACAGATTAATTCCGAGATGAGTTCCTGCATAAGAAGTGGCAGACTATGTGCCACAGCCTCTTTGTCTCAAAGGGCTGCTGCAGTGCAACCTACACTCTAGTACTATCGCTTCTTGATATGCTTTTCAGTATGTTTTTGCTCACTTGCCCAGTTCTGGTAATTCTGGCAGCATCCCATTGCAATCCTCATTTCAATCAATCCTAGAGAAACGGGGAAGGCTCTCAAAGCACAAATCTGCACCAATCCTGAATCTTCGCCGCACTTTTATTCAAGTCACCCCCTCATACCTCCCGGCTCCCTGCAGTCGGAGCTCTTTCGCTCCTGCAAAATGAACCCGCTAGCTCCTAACTCACTGCAAAAGAAGAACCCACTTAGTTTGCAGTTAAACTTCTCGCCCATTACGAGTAAAACAGATTACAGCAAGCATCCCCCNNNNCAATTCCAGCTACCCCCCCCCCCCCGCCGCTCCCGCTCCGGCCCCGCCCCCACCGGCAGGCGCCGGGCGGGGCGGGAGCCGTCCCCACGGCAACCGCGCACACCGTAACCATGGAAACGCTCTGCTACACGCGGCCCCAAGCACGGGAGAAAAAACGTGCCGGTTTCCCACTTGTAAAAACACTTTCCAAATTGCTAAAACACACCGGGGGGGGGCGGGGGGGAAGGCAACATTGCAAAACATTGCCATCTCTGCCAAATATCACACAAGATGGATGGCCGCAGAGATAATGTTTCTGTCTTCAGTGGTTCGTTTGTCAAGGAAATGGCTTCGTGATTATCCTCTCCTTTGCTTGTACGGGAGGATGAAAATAGGGCACGTATCTAATGCATGCGTGTAGAAATTACGAGTACAAAAATGTGCGTGTAGGTCGCGGTGAGAATAGATAGTTTATCCAGAAATGCTTGTATACAATATGCTAAGTCTCATGGTTTCGATGTAGTCTAAGCAATTGAAAAAAGCGAATACACGAGATAGAGTGCTTTATTTTTTCTATATATAACGCGTTTCTCTTTTCTGTCTCTTTCTGCATGTGTTTGAATGCACGTATGTGTGTGGCTACTTCAGTAGTCTATTTTAAAGGGGTTATTGGTTTAAAACAACAGTAGAATAATCTTATAATATGATTTGCACTTTGCAATGCGGAACATATTTCTATTCCATTTTGCTATTATAATTTCCATAAGGCTATTTCTTGTCTTTTTGTTCTTGTATGGGTGCTGTTCTTCCACAACAGAGGAAAAAGAGACATTAAGGAGTCTGTCATACAGAGCGCAAGGGAAGGGTTTCATAAAAGGCATATTAGTAACGGTCTCGAACAAACTAAGGAGTGTCACATTCATCTCTCCTCCAGAGGGACAGAGGGCATGAGAGATAAATAGGGCCTATCGAGCGTAACAGAGGGAGATGTCCTTTCACCCTTTGTCGGTTGTGGCATGCTTTCTTTTCCCGAGGAGCTGGACCCACAGCCAGTTTGGCAAAGGTGCATTGTCAAGTATGTGTTAGACGGATTATGCAGGAAGTTGAAAATGTAAGACTAAAATTACAGACTATTAAAAACCTAACCTGTAATTGAATTTCACTATACCTCAGGGGTTTCGGCAGTCAGAATGCAGAGGGCATAATTTGAAGGTAGTTTGTAAATGAGAGTGAGAGGCTGTTTTACACTAACACACCATGCAAATCTCCAGGCTGACTGTGAGACCTGGCAGGTGGTGCATGTAGCAGCACTAGGCATTGCTGCAGTGGTTGGAACCACCACAGTGCAGCTTGGGGTGCAACAGCAATTCGACTGACCCTCTTTCAGCCTACTAAAACTGCTGAACTCTGTTGCTATATGGAAGGTTCCCATCCAAAAGTGACTTATTTTAAAATTTTGGGGAAAAAAAAAAATCAGTGCAGCCATTTCTGAGACTCGTGGCCATAAATAAAATATATCAACTTACACTTTTGAAGATCTGTTCTAACTGTTTCTATTGTCTCATAACTCCAATGTGTCCTTGGTTTAATGCTTCAAATACAGCTGCATGTAGTAGGAATGGTCTGTTACAGCTTATACATATTTCATAAAGAAATACAAAGTTCTGAACTTTTGAAAACTTTCTACCCTGCTGAGCAAAGTTTTCTTCCACATAACCATTGTTGTCACTTTATCTTTCCTCTTTCTTCTTTTTCACTTTATTCATTTGTATTTTCTTCTTCTTGCTAGTTAGTATTTGTGTATTCAGACGGCATTTTAAAAATACTTTCCTGTTGCTTTCAAAATACATGATCCAGTTTCCTATTCTTTTAGCTATAGCACTGTATAAATGGACTTATTCAGACCAAGCATAGGCTGCAAATAATCAGGAAGGGTTAAAGGGTGTTTGGACCTGAAAATATTACTCAACAATGCACAGCTATAAGCCACAT
>VYZV01019578.1:25616-48463 GCA_013401275.1 Pandion haliaetus
CAAAATTAGAGTGGATTGGGGTGAATTAGAACAATTTAGGGAAGAGCTATTGCTATTCGTCTATTGTGGTCTCTCTGCATGTTATCAGATAGTACTCTTGACCTCAGTTTGACATGAACCTCTCAAAGTTCACAATACTACATTTTTAGGCTAAATGTTCAAAACATTTTATTGGGATATGTGGCAGATTTTTAACAAATAATTAGTATATGCATCTGCTATAGATAATATCTTTCCCATGGCAAAAATTCTTGCCACTCCATGATTGTCAGTAAAAAGACAGAAGGCAAAAGTTGTGTCTCAAACTGTGGATGTCCTGACAACCTTCCAAAATATGTTTGGGGTTTCTTAATGGTATATGTGTATATTCTGAAAATTCATTCTCATTTTTCTAGGCACGTTTGGCTCTCTCATTTATGTTCGATGAAAATTGTTATTAAAAGCAACGTGTCATATTTGTCTGGTAGTAGAATCCGAACTGATCTCTTAGGACTCCATCTTATGCCTTGACCTCTTAGGACTGGTCCACACAAGGTTTCTCACTGATTCCAGCAGAAGAAGGGCCAAAGGCCATAGTTCATGATTATAGAAATATTTTGTAATTATTCAAAATGCTAAATATTACGTAAAACTGAAGCTTTACCAAAACAAAGACGCGCTCTTCTTGTATAGGAGTACCAGTGAACTGTACAAGCAAAGCCATGCCCCCCTATGGATGTAGCTATAGTAGTAGCTGTCTTTGTATAGATGGTTACACTCTTGTATGATGAATTTACTGTATCTGTACAGAGTCACTATATACAAGTAAAACAATCCGTACTCCTAAAATTATAGTTTTGTTCTTTTTAGCTGGTAACTTTTGAGCATATTTTTGTCTCATGTCACTGGACTGCAATAACATTATAATCCCTGTCGCTTTTAGACTGGAACCACATTTGATCACAGGCATTCAGGAATGTTTACACCTGCTTGTAATCCTTTGGAGGATATTTAACTTTACTATATAACACCACTTATTAACAATAATTAGTGTTTAGGTTTTATCTTCACAGGAGGTATATCCCATACAGTCATTAACGGAGTACCTGCTTTTGAACTAAATGATTCATAAATATTGAAAGGAATTGTAACCAGTGATTTGATTTTTTTTTTAATTCAACTATTTCAGAACTCTAAGATACAGCATACAGACCAGGCAACCTTAGAAATGTTATCAGAGAAGTTCTACAGTTTTAGGTTGGTATTGAAAGTCTGTTCAGCATTATTTTTACTTTTTCAAAGCAGTAGCGCAGTGTCTACATTTGAAATGCTGGTTTCAAACACCTATGTAACCTTTTGAAATCTGAGTAAATTCCAGAAATATATATACAGTATGATACATCATAAAGTAGATAATATATTACGTGTGTGTGTGTATACACACGTGATTTTAGTTTCATACATGGGGCCACCATACATAATTCTGCTGAAGCTTTTGAAGTCCCTGATTCTGTCAGTGAAAGGCTGTGGGTTACTGCAGGGTTTTTCCTTCAGTACTTTGGCATTTTGAGCTGGCTGCCTCATTGTGATGATGTGGAGCCAAGAGTTAGTGCTGGTGAAAGGAAGGAAATCAATGTGACTCCTTTCTCTCTAGCCTATGCAAAATATTATCCAAGGTGAAGGTAGCCTGTGCAAGAATTGCTGCCTTCTGCTGTTGCCCCAGCTCACATGGACACACAACTGAGTCCATAAACTCAGAAAAGGCACTTCTTTGGAAATTCAGGGAGTTAATTCTTTCCAGTAGCACCATTTGGCACACACTAGTACTCACATAACAAGAAAGCAACTGCACAGCCCTCTTCAGACTATAACTGTATCCAGCTCTGAAAATACTATTTTGAGCTTTGTTTCCCCGTTCCCAACTGGACTCAGAATGGTATGACATTTTATTTCAGCTAGTGATAAGCTCAGGATGGGTTATATTTCCTTCTGGGGCTAGTGAGGAAGCCTTACTGTGTCTGCTTAAAACATTTGTTTAAAAAAGATGTTAATTAAAGTTTATCCTCTCTAGTGGGAGCTGTTCAGCTCTATCCCCAACAAACCAGCAGTATGGACATGCTACAGGTGTGCCAGAGATTTAAGCGCTCTAAAGTTCTTGAAGAAATTCCAGGGCACAAGCTCATGTTATCTGTTCAAGATGAGCCCCAGAATTTTCTCAGACTTAAAAGCTATGCAGATAGTGAGCCTTCAAGTTCAGACTCAAGGAAAATTAGAACTTGCTCAGTACTCAAGTGCTTGAGCATGCCAAGGGAACAAGGAAGCCACCAGCAGTGCCTGGGCACACTGCCCACAGGTATGCTTCCAGATGTCTGTAAGAAAGTCAAATGGACAGGAGGCAGAGCGTGGTAACACCGTAACTGCTCCAAAGCCTCCTATTTTCAGAGGAGGACAGACTTAGCTAAAGTGCAGCACTGGCCCCCAGGCTATTGCTTTCCTGAGAGAAGGATCTATGACGCTATACCTCAGTAATTCACGAAAACTCTGCCTTTTGCAGTGGCAAAATAGTGCTCAAAGCACAACCATTGCATTTCACATGGGTCCACACAAAAATGTCCTGAAGCACATAGTGTAGCAATGGATAACTTGGATTGCAAGAGCTCTGTGCTATTTTTCATTTGTAATCTCTAATTCAGCTTACTACAAAGCTGGACTTCAGATAAGGATGACACTTCAGGTATAAGGTGTATTGATTTTGTTCAACCATTTTCCCCCTTTCTGGCTGTAAATGTATAGGCCTCTAAATAATGTAGTGGCTGCTAAAATATTGGTGACATCTGTACTTTAAATGTATTGAAAACATCTGAGACAGTAGACTATGTACTTCTTTGGGGTGATTTTTCACATGTCTACAATTCACACATAAGTGAAGGTGGCTCTGTGGTACGTAACTGTAACAAGTGCTTTTAAGTACATTATAAAATCTCACCATGGCAACATCTTTCTGCTCATCGTATTTATAGTGAGAAGAGGAAAACAAGCAAAAATAATGTTAACCCTGAAACCTTTCTGAAATGCAGAGGTCGAAAGAGTATCCTAAGTCAGGGTTCTTTTTTTGTAGCTACGTAGCTAGTCTGTAAAGATCCTTGAACATGTTACCAGAGAAATAGTAATTAAAGGTAGAAACAGAAAGTTTTCTTCTTTTGATTTCAGCTTTATATGAAACTACCAAATACCTAGTTTTTGTTTGGGTCACTGTGACCAAATACAACTTGATTCCAATAGAAGAAAGTTAGAAAAAAGATGCACATTTGCTTAGCTCCTCTGATACCTAACCACACTGGGCATGATACAGAAGCCCAGACACAGTCATAGAAAGAGATACCAGTTTGGAAATAACCCCTCAAAAATCTTCCTGTCACCCTATACTCTGGCATCATGTAAATCTGGCTCAAAATGGATTGGCAGTCTTCTTGTAGGGGCTTTACATGCCTTTAAGGAGTGACAATGTTTTCTCTATTCTCTTGCTACCTCATTTCTGTAGTCTTTTGAAGGCTTGGAAATGCCTGGGTAAATTGGGAGGAATAATTGTAAAAGAGTGCATTAGGGTTCCTGCACTAGAGAACTGCACTTTTAAGTGCTCCTCTTGGTATCATCTAGTGGGCTACAGCTGAAGAGATCTTCCAGATAACACGATTCAGAATAACATCAATTATGTCTGTTCTTGCATTTTCTCTATCCCCCCCCTATAGTTTCCACAGCCCTGTGTTATAGAAACATTTTATTCAAGCAGTGTGAAAGAGAAGGAGTGCAGGCTTAGCGAAAGGCTCAGATAAACCTAAATGCAACTACAATGTCTCAGGCCATTGTTTCTCAGGTAAAAAATGAAAATGGACAGATTCTCAGGGAATTCATCACCTACAAGTTCCTTGCAACTGTGGGTAAATCTGTGAATGGTCTGAATATCTAAAACCATACCACTCTGACACTTTGGTATGGATATAGGGGTCTAGAGTTTAACCACCTACTTTAGAAATTATTGGATTTATTTCTTACTTCACTCTAGTTCATTCCCATTCATCTAACTTTTTTAGAACAAGTTCTTTGTTTATATTCAATATAAATAGGGAAGGAAACTAAGGGAAATATAAAGAGATTCTGAATTACACCCAAAAAATCCAACTATTTTTAATCCTTCATGAATTTTTCATTACTACTTCCCACAAAACACCTCCTGCCTTCTCCAAATGTTCTAAAAAGTGCTGCCGTTCTTGGTGGATAAAAGCAGTATAAAATAATTGTCTTAAGCAAAATTCCTTCTTTGTTTTTCTCAAACAACTGCTATGTAGTGACTTTCCATCCACTGTCTTCTGCAGTGGGAATAGGTTCTTTAACTGTCAGGAGAGTAAAAGCAGTTAGCTATGCTTACAAATCTGTATGGGAACTTGAGCACAGAGAAGAACTCAAAGGGCCCCTTTCTCATTTACACAGAGAATTACAGCATAGAAAGTTCACTCTCAATCACTTCTTTCTGTTACTGTTTTTAGGGGGAAAAAAGCGGTACTGGTATCAAAGCAAGTAGGAGATGCTCGTTCTTTATGCTGTGCCTGTCAACTTTCTAGCCATGGCAACCTGAGTAAACTGGAGTAGGGAGGAGTGTGTAGGAGAGGCCATAAGACCTGGCTGGAATGACACTATTCTAGATATCTCAGGCTGAAAGACAAGACAGTCTAAAATCTAGCGGAGTTGGAATTTATTAAATATTAAGTTTAGAACTGGTTGAAAAACTTGTTAAAGTTTGGCTTCCTTTCTTTCAAAGATGTTTTCCCATATAAAATCAGGTGCCCGTGTAGAGGTTATCTTTCAATCATTTTGGTTTTACAGAGGAAAAGATTTCATCAATTCTGCAGAAAACTTTTCAGAACAGAACAAACAGTAAACTTTCCAGACCATCTTTTAATTCTGTATTGTTATGTTGAACCTAGCACAACAGATTCCTGATCTATGAACTATTTCAATCTAGTAAGTTTTGATAATAGACACTGTGGCACACACCTTGGAGCAAAATTTTTCCTGCTCGTACACACATCCCAAATCTTATTCTATGAGGTTGCCTTAGGTAGGAATGGGTGGCACAGGCACAAGCTTGTAGGTTGAATCACGTGTTGGAGGTGCCCAGTCTGACAGCTGACATGACAAGCAGGCATCCCACCACACAGGTCACCTGGATTGCAAGGACCACTTTATCAGATAAATATTTCTCTGGCTGCTACGCGGCACTTAAACCATTCTCCTGCTTCAGGATTAAATGCACAAGATGCAGCCAGTGGTGAGCCAGTCATTTGTGCCCATCATTTAGGTCCTGGCAAAAGAAAGAGGCAGCCAATGCAGTGAGCATGAGGCAGGGACGGCGTAAGTTTATTTTGGAAATAATGAGTAATAAATACTTATCAAACCAGTTGGTGTGGGGCTAACATGTAATGACCTTAATCAGTGATCAAAACTGACTGTATTAGGCATTCAACACAGATGGCCTTACTGAAGGAACATTAAGTGTAAAATGACACCTGCTTTTAATACTCGCTTTGCTTAGTCCAGAGCTCTGATACATCAGAAATGAAGTCCTTGCTAAGCATAGGTTGCCCTTGACTACAGAAACCTCGAGCTGCCTAATACCACGGCATGGGGAAGAGTGAGTGAAAAAAATGTTTTTGTTCTGGGTGTCTTCTAGGCTATAGAGAAAGTGCATATTTTGCCACTCTGGTGCTCAGAGTGATCAGCAAAGCTTAATTGTTCGCTTAAGCACCCTTTGGAGCAGTGAGAGCTAACAGCTGTAAATTGGCAGGGCTGGCCAATGCAGTTGAACAGCAAAAAGACTTTCAAAGAGATAGTTTTGCTCCCAAGTGCTTATTGTCAGCCCTTTGAGTTAAACAGATTTTAACAACCCAAACAAAAACTCCGCAGGGGAGCTTTTTACAAACAGAAAACAAAGGAGCCCTGCTCCAGCTACATCAAAGCTTCCAGTCCTTCATAACCTCTGGTGGCAGCTTGTTTCATCCAAGGCCCATAACTCAATGCTAATGTCAGTTTTCCTGCCTACCAGTGAACCATTTTTCTGGAGTTTCCTGACTTAGCTTTTAGCTGACTTCAGAGAAGAAACAGGATTGCTTTAGGCAAAGCTACAACCGTCCCCATTACCATACAGTGGTTGCCCCCATGAAAGGTGCCTGAGAACACGGTGCTGTCAGGAAGGTTTAAAGCTTTAGGTGCCCCTGGATTTGCTCATGTTGAAGCCATCCTATTCAGGAGATTTCCCTTACTATACCAGCCGCCTTCTCTTGTGCAGGCCGGGAGAACCAAGAGGCAGATTTGGGCTGGTGAATCTGAAGACAAGATGATAAAATTTATTTTATTCTTTTTTCAATTCCATTTTTATCCCTCAGCCCAATGTAAATAAGGGATAGTAATAAGAGATTTGAATTTATAAAAAGTTTATGGTAGTGAAATTCCAGGCACATTTAAGAGAGAACAGCATTACTTTGCATTCAGTGTGGAGTTTTTAATGCGGTTTTGTTCAGAATATGATGAAATTTAACACTGCAGTTAAAAAGGGGATGTTCTTGTAGCTCTGGATAATTAATGACAGAGTAGGATGCAGCCTCATCTGAATAAGAGGCAGAACCATCTCATGGCTGCTCCAATTTGACGTGACACAAAGGAGTACATGCTGCACTGGTAAATCCATACCTAATGGAAAAAAATGCACTGGTTGTTAAAAAACAAGAAAAGAATATTTAGGCAAGGTGGAGAAATGAAATATATGATTGTATATGAAACATTGTAAGTACGGTTGAGATTTCAGTTGTATGAAACTAACTGGAAGTTCTGAATCATCAAAACCCACATTACAGACCATCCAAAAGTTCTAATTTTTTTCTTTCAAAACATGTGCTTATAGCCAAAAGACATTCAAGAAATCTGAATAATTAATTTCTCAAATCTTTGTTATACTGTATAAATTTGAGGGGGAACACTGAAAAGGGGAAAATGATGAGCCTTATCCCAACACAATATAATGATCCCAAATTCACTGGAGTCATCCTGATGCCTATATTACCACTTCAATTTCCCTGCTTCCTTTAATTACCCAAGTAGTCCCATCAGTACAATATCTACTTCCAAACACCTTGTGTTGCCTCCTCCTACTCTGCAGATCCTCTCCTTGCTGCTGGAGTGCTATGTTCAACTCAGCACAGCAGAGACTTACAGCACTGGTTGGAGCTAGCTTTGAGTAGACAGTAGATAAGAAGTGACAAAAAGCTGTAATGCAGAGTGCTGTATCTGTCTCAGTACCACACTGTGATGGCAGTATATAAGAATATGTCTGTAATATTTCACTGTTATTAACAAAATCTTTAGTTTCTAGTTATTTTGGATATGTTAGGTTTTGGGTTCCTAACTTCAAATCCTTCGAAGAGCCATAAATTTTAGAATGTTATGGAAAAAAATAAGGGGTGCTCAAAGTGCTTCAGGTTAAGGACAACTAATTTTTTTAATCTTAAGCCAATACTATCTCTTCCCTGTAATATGCATGTAAAAGCATACAGTTATCCTCTTGCGTCAGAGTCTGTGCTTCTGTACTCGAGAATAGATGGTGGGAGTTGGTTAAGAATGTGTACTAGGAAGAACTAGTGCTACAGCACTGTTTTTGAGATAAGCACTTCCATTTGCTTCTGCCTGACAGTAAGACTCTCTTCGCTGAAGTCTTTCTGCGGTTACCTAAATTTCTTTCAGGCCAGCAACTCTCTTCAGATTTTTAACAGGCTGATAGGAGGAGATGAAGAGAAAGAAGAATTCATCCTGTAGCATCCCTAATCCAGGGAACAAGTGGATCAGCTGAGTGGGAGGAAGATAACTAAGGAAGAAGCTTATTGGTAAATGATGCAGTGGGATTTAAAAATTAAGGAAACTGAAGAGGATCCATCTAGATTGAGTGAAGGATGGGAAAAAGAAATACGGAAAACCTATTTTAGGGAATCAACATTAGAGCAAATAACTAGGCCACTGACTAAGACCTGGCCTGAGGTTAAGTAAGGGAACAGGATGTGGAAAATTACTGGACATTACATGAGAAAGTGCTGAAAATGATTGATGGGAGTGTGAGAAAATGACTAAAGTTACAGATAGCACCATGCAAGATGGCTGGGTTTCACAGGTGGTCGGGGGGAGTTTTGTGAGAAATGGAACAGAAGGCCCAGCTTCACAGATAATTGGGGAGGTGTTCTGGAGACCTTTGGGGGAGTAACATCTTGCAAGGCACCAAGGTAACTGCATCACTAAGACCACAAAAGACCAAGATTACCTAGGTAAAGGTATCAGAATTGGCAAATTTGGGATGGATGTAGCAAAACTAGGCGCAGTAGGGAAAAAAGTAATTAGGCAGGTGTTGCGGAGGGCACAGGGGCAGAGGAAGTGGGTGGTAAAAAGGCGGGAAATGAAAAAGGGATATTAAGGTACACAAACCACACGATCAGTGCAGTCTCGGGTATCTGTTGGGCAGCCCTGCACTTGACTGCTATAGCTGGAGGAAGACAATAAACCAAACCCATCCCTCTGACCATGTCACACAAGCAAAACCTGCTTCTGCACCACTGGGAGCAAGGCAAGCAGGCGTGTTTTCCTGGGCTGCCATGGGACATCCCCCCCCAGGTCAAATGGCCATCCTGGTATCACCATGTCAGTGCCCAGTCCAGGTCCGCCATTATTCACAGCTGCCCATCACTCCCTCACAACAACAGGACTGACCAAACTGAAAAGTAGTTCTGCATTTAACCTGCAAAATCATCACTGACTTAAAAAAAATGCACTAAAACCTGTTGACAGAAGAAAAATATTTTTGTAAATGTGATTTTTTTTTTTTTTTTTTTTTTTGGCATAGAAGAAATGTGTGAACATTTAGAATTCTTTCCCAAAGACAGAATTGTGCCCTTACTGCCCACAGGATACATAGTTTTTATCAGGAATAAAAATAATTTTAATCATTCATTAAAAAAATGTAAAAAGCCCCCACAAAGGAAAATTGTTTCACACAACTGTTAAAAGAGACCTATGGGGCTTGAAAGAAACAGTCATATTTTTCATGGTTCACTAAATTCACTATTCTCTAGTTCTCTTACTTTCAGACAATATTTTGGTACCTTTAATAAACTGGGCAGCTGTGAAGACCTCATCCTTATCTTTGGTCTTCTCATCTCTGTACCTCTCATTTTCTTAAGTCAAATGAATGATTGCATAATCCTGAATAGCGGTACAGACTTAAAAATATCACCTAGGATCATCCTGCTTTTCATTGTGCCTGTGTAGGCTGAAGAATTCTGCCTTTGACATTGTATGTAAAAGATTTATTTCTGTCATCGACTGGAGCATGCCATACATATAGGTTCCTCTTGAAACCTCCATGGCTGATCACATTTTTAACAGTATCTCAGACTGTGAAGTACTTGACGCATCAACCAGATACTTATTGTCTTTAATGAAAAATTATTTTTTAAACTGTCATGTTAAAACTTGAAGGTTCAGATTCCAGCTGCCTCTGAGTACCTTTTCCCTCATAAAGAATCTGGGCAAATTAAATATGGGGGGGCGAGCACAAGTGCAAACATCCATTTTTTTCTGCTACATTGAGCCCTCTTTAATTATGTAAAAATTGACAGTTCTCACAATTCAGAGTAATAGTTTTCAGTGTACAAATTACATAAAAGAAAAGTGTAAACTTCCTATGGTGGTGACTGCAAGGTTGCACGGAAAGGATGCAGTTAGTCATGTAGCCTCTTCCAGGCACAAGGAAGTAATTCACACAAGTTTCTACCCAGGGCGGCTGGCAAAGGGGCAGGTGGCAATGTTCATGGGGGACTGATGTAGCAGGGAGCTGGAGTATTGCCAGGCTGCCTGAGGAGCTGTGCTACATGTGTTCCTGATATCCCAAAATTAAATAGAAGCAAAGTAATTTGAATTCTGCTTCCATCCCCACCATTCCCTACCCCTCCAATGCATTCAGCAGAAATGTTACTGGCTTTCCGTAAGCTCACTTCATCAATTTTGCTCTTAGTGTTACTGGGCAGTAATCATAAATTTTCAGCGAAATTTTAAATACTACAGAATATTCTTACAGGTTATGTGTTTATGTGCTCTCTTCTGCTCTTTTTGCAATAAATAATGAGTTGCTTTGACTCTGGTGAGAAGAATTTAGGTCTGGTTTAGAGTTTCACGGCATATCATTTGTGTTTCCAACAGTTTTGCTTCAAGGTACAGTACCAGTCTTCTGTTCTGTGTAAACCTTCATGTGCCACAGCTGTGGAAAACATGCCTTTTACTAGGTAGTACAGTGTTTGTAAGTACAGATGAAGTGTTTTGCAGCTGGGAAAAGGGAAATACCAGTGTTGCTATGGAAAGTATTTTAAAGACTTTCTCTACACTATTGTTGTGGACAGCCATATCGAAATGTTGAATTCAAAACACGAGAAATGCAGAGAGGGCATTCCCAAAAGAACAGGCACAAGAAATCTATTCTATGAGAGGCAGTAACAGTTTAGCTCGTTTAGCTCAACAAAAGAAGGCTGAGAGGAGATATGATTGCTCTTGGAAAATGTATCTGCAAAGTAAATACCAAAGAGGAAGAAGGGACAGCACAAAACCAGTTGTTTGTAAGCTGACAACAGATAAATTAGAAGCAGATTTCTAGCTAGGAGAGAAGTTAGGTTGTGGAACAACCTCACAGTAGTGTCAGACAGACACATGTTTAGACGGACTTAGGAAATACTGAAGGTCCAGCAGCATGTGGGCGCTGACTCATCCCATTTGTTTCAGTCTCAGCTTGCTGTAAAACTATGCTGACTCCCTGGTCTCAACTGGGTTTTAACCACAGCAAAATTTTTATTGAATGGCTTGTATTCTCAGTTTTTAAGTTCATTAATTCTAAATCACTTTGAAGTGAATAGGAGAAAAGTTTCTCACTTTGCTGTCTGAATGGCAAGTATTGGATCAGAAGTGCATGTCCCATCTTTTAAAAAGAAGAAAACTGTGTAGTTGAAACTTAAAAGTTTGGCACTAGAGCATCTGATTTTTTTGAAAGATAACAGGAGAGAGTATTCATGTTTTATTTTTATAGAAAAGCTTAGGCTTATAGACAAGCTTTAAACCTGTGAAAATAAAGGAATGTAACAAAATATGTGACAGAGCTGCAGTGATTACAGTACCATAATACTATAGAAAATGCGTTCCATTATGTTAATGAAAATTAAATATGTATTTTTGCTTGCAGTATAGATGTTTTCCATTACCTTATGTTCATTAGAGACCATTTAAGATATATATTTCGCTTCAGAGAAAAACACGGATAGATAATTAACTATATACCAAGCTCAGTATTGTGTCTAAGAAACATGTTATTTCTAATGAGACTATTTCTTATAGTACCAGAGACACTCTTGTAGTTTCATTAGTGAAAAAACTTCTGAGTGTTAATAATGAAAGCATATGAATAAAAATATGAGTCACAAAGTAAAGAAAAATTGAAGGGCTGTGACAAACAACAAAACCTTCCGATGTCACCACCTATTCTGCTAAAGTATCAAATATACTGTCGTAACTACATGTAGAAACACTTCAAAGTTTGCAAAATAATCATTTAAAAATTGGAAAATGCCAAAATTTAAGACTGTCTATGTAGCTCTAGTTGTATTCTTCATGCATATGCATTTCATAATCTCTCAGCACTTTTTCCATAGAACCCTTGCCTTTTTGAGTGCCAAGGGTGAACAGTTCTCACAAAAAGCTGTTCAGCACCTTCTGATACACTTTTTATGCTATGTGTTGCACCAGTCTTATTTGTTTCTCACTGTTCAAACCATCTCAGAAAAGAAATAGTTCCCACATAGACTTTTCTGTCTCATTTATCACTACTGTCTCTGAGGGCTTCACAATGACTAATTAATTTAACTTCACAAACTCTTGCGAGATAAGGGCTGGCATTTAATTGAGGCACAGAGAGATGAAAGACAAAAGTATCCTCTAACTTGGAGGTGCGCTGTTAAGATGCTCTGAACATGATGTTTAGAACAATAAAGCTCTCTATGCTCAAATTACAAGTCATTATTCATCTCAGTTGCAACAAATAGTGCTCAGCATTTCTGTAAATCAGAACCTAAGCTCAGGACAGACACCTAGAAAATAAGAAATGAATGGCTATGAAAAACTTGGTTTAAGTGCCTCGCTTAATGAGAGGAGGACAGGAAACCTTTGACAGATGCAGAGCTATAATGTGATTTTCTGAGGCAGCATTTAACATTCAGGGCATGTTTTCTTTTCCAGCAACTCCCCTGCCTCATTTTCAAAGATCACCGCCTCCAAGTTCAAAAATGGTCCATTTCTGTGAGCAGGAAATCAAGCAAAGGCAGCAAGAGGCCTGCATGGATGATTAAGAAGCTCCTGACTAAACTCAACCATAAAGGAAATGCATGCAAGATATAGAAGCAGAGACAGCTGACCCAGGAGGAAAATAGAGACACTGTCCAAGCTTGCAGGGATGGGGTTAGGAAAGCCAAAGCTCACCTAGAGTTGAATCTGATGAGTGACATGAAGGGCAACCAGAAAGGCTTCAAAAAGTATATCAGCATGGAAGGAAAACAAGAGAAAGCGTGGACCCACTGCTGAATAGGGACAGGGCCCTGGTGACAAAGGACATGGAAAAGCCTGCTGTACTCAATAACCTTCTTTGCCTCAGTCTTTACTAGTAAGACCACCCTTTGGGAATCCCAGGTCCCTGAGACCACTGGGAAAGTCTGCAGCAGGGAAGACTCACCCTTGGTGGAAGAGGATCAGGTAAGGGAGCATTTAAACAAATTGGACATGCACAAGTCCATGGGACCTGACAGGCTGTACCCATGAGTGCCAAGGGAGCAGCTGATGTCATTGCAAGGCCACTAACTATTATCTTTGAAAGACTGTGGTGATCAGGAGAGGTTCCCAAGGACTGGAGGAAAGTAAATGTCTCTTCTTTCTTCAAGGAGGATTTAGGGAACTACAGGCTAGTTAGCCTCACCGCAATGCATGGGAAGGTAATGGAGCAAGTCCTCCTGGAAACCACTTCCAAGGCTTGCCCTGTCCCTCCAAAAACTTTCTTCCTCGGTTTCTGCTTCCTTACCCAGTTCTATTCTACCTCTGCCAGCTCCCTTTTCAAGACTCCAGTTTAAACTCATCTCTGTCATTCGCTTTAATGCAAATCTCACTGGTCGGTATAATACCTTCCTCCACCCTCCTTCTCTATCTGTCTTTCCCCTTCCCAGTAACTGTATTCCAAATTAGTTTCCTTTCCTTGGGTTCCCACTTTTCTCCATCCCCACTGCCACTTCCTATGCCCTTCTCCCATCTATTTGCTGAGGTAGACTAAATGTTCTTTAAAGGCTGAACTGCTCTGTGTGAAACTTTCTCTAGATAAAAAATAAGTAGCCTGAAGCAGCACAGAAAATACAACTTGTGGTTGAAGTTTCTCAGTGCTTGCAACTGAAAACATGCTCTTACAAAGCAGTGTTAAGCAACCTTAACAAGAGACAGACCTACCAACATGCCAATAGCATATCTCTTTGACAATGTCCAGGATTCCTAAATGCTGTCCCAAGAAGCTAATGTCCATTATAGCACAAAATAGCATGTATACTAACCATCTGTTAAAGCATCTGATAAAAAAGCAGGAATTTCTTCCAGGAAATACTTGAAAATACTTAAAGAATGTATTAAGTATTCAAGGACTTAAACTATAATATGCATCATTAAGCTTCTCTAATTCTAATGACCAAGATATTGAAAACCAAAATGTGCAAACAAATACTGCCTAAAAATTAATAACACAGAGTGATGTTTTGCCTGCAGAAACGCACACAAATCCTACGGATGTCAGTGCATAGTTCCTAGAGGCCATTATTTGGAGCTCATGTCTGCAACCATAAAGTTGCATTAACAGTCTATTTGTGTGAAGAAAATTACCAACCTAAAGAATATAAATTACTCTATTAAAATTTTTAGAGAATGTTTGTGAAAGCAGTAAATGAATTCAGGAAAAATCACAAAGCCACCATTATTTTTTTAAATGAAGACAGTAAATTTACAGTTGAAATTATTTCCTTGGTACCGTTCACATGTATACATATGTGTTATATAAATAATAACTGCTGTGTTAGTGGCAAAAGAAGATTTTTAGGATGTTGTTCAATGGCTGACAAGGGTGAAGTCAACTGAAATGTATTTTTAACCAGAGGATAAATCTTTTTTGAAGGCTTTTTAAAGGAACCTTATAAATTTAGACAAAAAGCTTGGATTTATTTTGTGTACTTTAGACCTCACTTTGGCCTCTGATCACAAGAAAACTGGTGTAAATCTGGAACACCTCCTCTGAAACCAACTAAGGCTTTCAGAATTTATGCTCCCAAATCCAACAGATGAATTTAACCCAAGGGCCCAAAGCCAGGTTTACTGAGCAAGAGACATTTGGTCTGGCTGCAAGGCGGAGAGGCTGTGGAAGCTGGCCAGCTTTTCTTCCCAAGAAGTGATGTCAGACTAATCAGTAGATCCCTCTGGGCATTAGACATCATGGGAAATAGCCAGACTTTCTTCTGAATGGGAACTGTTAGAGCGCGCCAGCTGGCATCTCTTTCAGAAGGCTCAGAGGAGATGGCCACCACCTAAGAGTGCCTTGCTGGTTGTTGGCCTCTTGTTTCAGGGCTGCTATGACTTGCTCTCAATCCTCATTCTTTTTGTAACATAATGTAATTTAATTTATGGCCACAAAAAGTGCAACAAGAAAGGGAAAAGATGAAAAATATTATGCTAAATACAACCAGCCATATACTTGAAAATGTAAACATCAAACTATTCCCTAGATATGTAATTACAGGGAACTTCAAAGAGGGAAAGGCACATTTTTAGCAAATACATCATATTTTGTATATGCTGCTTTTGCCTGAAGGACAGTCTGGTTTTCTACAGGAGCACAGCAAACTGCTTTTAAAGGGATCATCAACCAGAGTTTGTGCCTAATCACTTGGAGCTCCCATGAGACATACAGAGGCACGACATGGGAAAGAAAATAAAAATACAAAAGCAAATCTTCCCCATCTCCAGCATGCTCCCCTTTCCTTCCCAAGACCCTGAAGGATGGCATACCAAGCCACACACCAGGGTGGTGGGTAAGAGGAGGAGCCATCCTCTGACATATTCCCCCTTCCCAGCTCTATGAAATTAGTGCTGGATAAAACATCAGGAGGAAACACTTTTGCTCCTACTCCCTGGTATCAGTACCATACCGGGAGCTAGAAAAGCTGTGCTGGAAGGCTGATTTAATAGCATCAACTGTGAATAAATGCCCTTAACAGGTTCCCATCCCACCCACTGCTGCAGTTGCCTCTTCTGGGAACTGCACTGGGCTGCTGTAAATGTCTCCTCCTTCAGCCTCTGCTCTCAATTAGATCCCAAAGTCCTGTCTCTGGAGAGAGACACAGGTGTAAGCCCTGGCCCCCATGAAACCCCATGTCTCCCTCCACGCATTGGGACTACGCTGCCAGAACCAGCTCATAGTCTTTCACTAGTGAGCTCCTCGTCGCAGGGTGCAGTTAACTGAGGTATCCACTGCTCCTACTGAGTCCAGCGAGTGCTGCAGAGTGGCCTCTCTCTGTGGAAGCTCCAGTATTTGCAGCTTGAAATTTCCTTTCAAACTCTGAGTCATTGCCGCCTCCTAATAGCCTTAATCCTCTCTTGTTGGAAGGGAAAGACATTCTGTAAGGTGGACTGTTAGGACTTCCTTCATCAGTTTGTAAAATCTTCAGCATTTTGTTACTAGCAGACTTGGTCTGTTTTTCAGAGCTCTGGTAGAGGAAAAGTAAACAGGAGGGCAACAGCTGGTTTATTGTCCTAGTTTGCTGCCTTGGGCAATTGCCTGCTTTGGCTGTTCCATGCGAGAACCACCTAAAAGCAAGCACTGATGAAAAGTTTCCTGAATAGATAGCCAGGCAATTCTTTTTTATCATTGTTTTATTTTCTAAAACCTCTTTTTCACCTCAAATAAAGAAGCCCAAGAGATCAGTAGTGACTAAGATATGAAATGTTTGACTTGTGTGCTCTTTCTTAACAGCTTTCACTTTCTGAAACATGTTAGCCTGTTTGTGGGGAAGAGCAGCTCCTTCTTCTGCTGGTATTCTTTGTACTAGCTAAAAAGATACTTTGGCCAAAAGATGCTGAGAAGTAGATCGACTAGAGTCTTTGTGGGTGGAAAGAATATTTTTATAGTTCCAATTTACAAATTAAGGGATTTCTTATTTAACTTTTTCTAAACTTTTTGCTTAGATAAAAGGGGAAAAAAGCCAGAACACCAGTAAGGATACAATGAAAAAATCTGGTAGCATAAGGATGAGCTGAGACCAATTCTCATTTGCGCTCGTGTTCATCTTTGGACAACACAAAGGAGAATCAGAAGCAGAGCCTGAGGATGCCTCTGTGAGTAATTTAAAGTCATGTTTAAATCTCCCTTGTCTGTGGCAGACCATTTTACCTCTGGCAAGTAGTTTCTGGTGTCCTAATTCCTAAATACTCACGTTTTGCATTTATTATCTCCAGCCCTCTCTAATGATGTTTATTTTAGCATGAGTGTGGGGGTTTTTGTGGCTCCATTTGATTTGTCCGATGCTTGAAAGCAAAGGAACTGACTTAAAATCATTGAAACTATTTCCTTGGATTGTGAAAGGGAAACAATAAAACTTCACTTCTGACAAGAATCAAATCCTTGGCATAATGTAGAACTTCTCTCTTTTGAATATTTGTTTCCATTAAATGACTGACCTTCATTTTTTTCCATTTTTTGTGGGCAACAGTAGAGCAACATCAACATTTTACATTTTTGAGAAGGGAATCAGATTATTTTTTTATTATTACCCCAACACATTAGTTGTACAAAGGACCTAAGGGTAAGTTTTACTAGCAGATAAAATTAGTGACTACAAATAAACTGCAGGGCTGAAAGGCAGAAAACTGTGGAGGTGATGAATAAAAAACCCTAATGTTATATGAGAGAATTCAGTGCTAGCCATATTAAAAATTCATCTTGCTGAAATACAGATTTTTAAAACAATATTCAGCATGAATTAATGTGAATCTATATGTAATAGTTGGCTAAAATATCTACTCTGTTACAAGTCTTTGTCACATAAACAGAAGAACATATGCTAAAATATAACAACATAGGAATACAAAAGGCTCTTACAGTCTCACATAAACATAGACTTCTTCATTCAACATACCTGAATGTGATGTGATTTTTATGTAATATTTGCTATTTATCAACTATTTTTGTTGATTGGGGGATCAGTTGATTATTTCCCGGTAGTTGAAAGGCTAACACTCATCAGACAATTCATGACTTGGAAAATACAGTCTTGTTCTTTCCTTACACTACACGGCGTTTGATAGCCAGAGTCCCTTCTATGAGATTTAATGAAGAAATATTTCAAAGCAATTGTTTTGCTCATCAGGTTTTTCAGCCTTTCTTTATGCTGATGAGTGGAGCCTTAACTCCGTTCCAGGGCTGGATTCAAAGCCCACTGTAGTCACTGCAATGACTCCCATTGGCTGTAACAGGCGACAGAGAAGGGTCCACGTGCGTAGTGTTGAGCTGGGGGTGCAGAAACCCTGTTGCTTCAACTGTAGCTTAGGGGGACACAACTCATACAGAGACTTTCTTACATCCACTTAGAAGGGGTACAGCAGGTACTTCCTTAGTACCTGCGCAACTCCCCTATCTGCTCTATCTTACAGAATAGTGGAGGAAGAATAGTGTTCTGAGTTGGGGGGTGAGAAGCAGCAGAGCTGTGCCAGGGCTGTAAGTGCTCCTAGTTCTTTGAGAAAGACCCATGCTAGGCAAGGAAAGGGTTACCTGACCCCATCCCTTCTTATGTCCTGCAGGTAAAACAAATACACTTCTTTACCAAACTATAGATCAACACCAAACTGTATATTAACAACTCAGTAATAGGAAAACAGTGATTCCTATGACTAAAACATGAGTTGTTCTTGTCCACATTTCTCACGCTCCTGCTTTACATTGTTATACTGTACTTGCTTAATAGCACTCCCTAGTACTTAAAAAATCTACAAGGGATAAGATATATACACCTATTATTATGCTAAAGTGGCAAAACAGCATAGTAGCAAAAAGTGTAAGAGATTCTGTTACTTGTCTTTTTGAAAACAAGTCTAACATAATGCAATGTGTGGACTGCCTTTTAGAACAGCTGGAATCTCCTGGTCTACTAATTCTCCTTTGTGACAAACTGGATTTAAGACACAGGTTTTAAGAAAGAGTTGCTGCAGGAAAGAGTTGTTCTTCAGTCTGAAGAATAAACTGTCCAGTTATTCCTACCATAAAACAGTCTTCTCTGTCATTTCCATCCTTTGAACCAGTTAAACTTCAAACCCAACAACACAGGAACTAAAATTAAATACATTTTTCCATGTTTGTTTTTGTTCTTAAAAGGGAAAAATACAGAAAGTATTTCAAATACAATATATTCCTACAGGTATCAATCTACAGATTCTTTAAAATTTTAAGAAAATTATAAAAAATTTACACCCATATATGCTCTAATTTTGTTAAGTACGTACATTTTAAGCATAAGTTCTCAGTTTCTGAATCTTCCCATTACTCAGAATGGGGGTGCGGAGTCTGTGCTGGTGGCAGAATGTTCCTTGAATAAAGACTCTAAAGGTCAGATAAAACAGCCCAAACACCTAGGATATTACCTTACATCTACACTACAGATTTGTTTTCATATAAGTCTTAGAAATATATTTTAACTCATACTGATTTTTTCTCCTGTTGCATATTGGTTTTGTCAATCTACTCACTCCCAGGATTTCTCAAATCTCAATAAAATGAGAGTAAGCCTAATGTTATTTTGATTTAATTAATGCTGATAGATTTCATAGTCCTCCTATTCAAGGAGGATTGGCTGAGTCTAATTTAAAGCCATGGCCCCACCTGTCTGTTAGGTGGATCATGGTGGGACAGGACAGGACAGGACAGGACAGGACAGGACAGGACAGTATTTCCTGTAGGGTCTGGGCAGTTGGCTGTAATGGTTTCCTCAGTCCATAGCAGTTTATGGAAACTCAGAGAAGCAGCTATCATCAAAACTCATCTCTGGTAGGGTATTATCTTATATTTGTTTTTACTTTAGTAGTTTAGTACTGCAACACCTGTGTCAAAGCACAATCCCTATATCCAAGTGGATTCTGAATTTTACACCTGTATTTAATTCTGAAAAATCTAGAAAATTATAGGGTTTCTTGTATTCGTTGTTCAGGATTTTTTAAGACACTGAAAATGTCTTATTAACATAAGCACACGAACTGTGCTCTTAACATTCAGAAAATCACAGTTTGAGGAATGCCTGTTATCTCCTAGGAAAGATGCATACTTCAGCAAAGTGAATATGTGTTCCAAATAGGGAGGAGAGGAGGCAAGAAAGGGAGAGTTTTTAAATCAAATAAATACAGTAAATTAGATACACTCTGGAGTATGCTATTGCAAGAATTAAAGGTATGTGTATGTTTTCTTTAAAGTCTAGTTCTAAGCTATTGTTACTATGATGTTACTTAATGCCTCTTAATATTTAAAATGTATTTGTTCTAAGCAAGTGTTTCAAAGCTTCTTATGTTGCTGCTTCATAGACACGTTCTAGATTTGCTGTATGGATTTTGGTTTGCAAGGAGAAATACATATATCAGTGGAGTGCAGAGAATTATTATGAATTAAATCTGTATTAAAAATTCAAATCCTCAAAGGTTAATATCTGTTGCTTGATGAAACACAAAACAGAAAAACGATTAAATTAATGATTGATCACATGTAACTTCAAAAATCTAATTCCTGAAGATAGAAAAACCAATGAACACAGTCAATGTCATTACTTTCTACGGCAGCTGTGGTATTGATTTCTAGCCATCAAAGTGGTAAAAGCTGAGCCAAAGAATTTCTTATTATTCTTCCCAAACGTCTACATCATAGCCTGCTAACTCCAGGGTATGCTCCAAAGTTGTGTATTTTAATATACATTGTTCAATTGTTAAATTGTACAAATAGCTCTATTTTCTAACACTCATTTTCATTAATTGTGAGACAGTTAATCAGCAGATGTCTCCATGTCATCTCTTTTTCCCAATCTCATTGAAGTTACAGATTAACTCCTGGGTGAAATTTAAAGAGGTGTAACAGAGTTTTCCCAATTTTTTGGTTTTTTCCTCAACAATGAAATTGCTTTAAGTAGAACAAAGTAATTATGGACAAAAGATCCTTTGCATTTTTATTTAGGCAAATACTGGGGATGCGTATGTTTGGAATTAAATCCTTAAGGATACTGTGCTGGATAAACATGCTTCTCCAAAGAAATGCAGTGAGACATCTTGTGTATATTACAGTCAGCTGTGGACAGCATTCCTTTCACTAGTTCTGATTAATATGCCATTGTATCCTGGTAAGATTAATGAACTGTGAAGGATATGTGGACACTGTCTCTTCATTTCGAAGAAAGAGTGTGAAGAATTTAAATAAATGTAATGTTTAGATGGTCTATTTTGTCAGGATCTGATTGGCTGTTTCTGCCTTTATAAAGCCGGTGGGTTTTTTGTTTGTTTGCTTGTTTTATAGGTGGTTTTGGAGCTTGCAATTTTTAGGCAGTAGTTATGTTGGCCAAGAGCAACTATGAGCTATTATTTCAACAAACAATGAAAACTTATGCTAGATGAGCTGATTAGATTTCTACTAGCTACCAGGGAATGGTATGAGGTTTTAGAGGTGCTTTGAAAAGACACATTTATTGTAATATGATTTCTCTGAGAGTTGCTGTAAAACAGGAGTAAAATAGAAGAGTAAGAGGGAAAAAAAAACCTAAAGTTGAAAAGAAATAAAGAAAAAAGATCTGGATACAGCTGTAGCTTTTCTATTACATTAAAATCATAAAGAAAATTTCCATGGCCATCAATGAATTGTAGGTCTGATACCATTTCTAAGTTTGTTTTCCATCTGTAAATTTTGGCTTAAGTCTTTTTTTGCTCTTGAAATCATCCACAATGCCATCTCCAGTAATTACAGTCAAAACTACCACTGTCAACCAAAGAGAATTAAATTCACTCAATGGCTAGGGAATGCTTCTAACAATTGTTTCTAATGCTTGTAAGTGACAGAATGTTACATCCCTACTGATTTTAAAATAGTGCAAATACTAATGTGCTGTTGGTTAGAAACAACTAATAAGAATTAATTTTTAACAGATAGATAAATATTTATTTTTTAAAAATGTATCTCTCTTCTGTTGCTTTCTGTTTCACTATACTACCTTAATCGCTCTGTGTAGACCTACTTTACACTCTGAAGTATGTAAGTTATACGAGACTGAAGTATGACTAGGAGCCTGTAGACTGGAATGACGCTTCTCTCTACAATCAATTGTATAAAATTGACCAATAAGCAAAAAATGCTCATTTCTGTAATAAATATTTATTGTTCTACAAAAGCTGACCACACACTGTAAGTTTAGTTGTCACTAGACAAACTTTGGTATTTGAAAAAGTAACACATCCATATATGGTACTAGATATTACTTTTTATTGCAGCTTTGATAGAAAGATTACCAACACAGTGATTTAGGATTCTGAGTTACTCATCTGCTCTGAGCGGGCAGCTGTGGGTCTCACACAGGCATATGTTTACTGTTACAGTATGGGAAGACCAGTCCAAATGCTTTCTTCCCAAAAGCTATATCACAAAATTTTGGTCCACAGATCTATTTAATCCAGCTCTTTCCCAAAGCTGCAAAATAAACTTCCGGACAAACCTAATCTCTACTATTTCTGGCAGATTCAGTCATACCTGAGTGAGGCAATCGATCAAATATCACAAACAGCAGAATGGGAGAGACCTCCCTTTAACCCAAAAGAAAGCTTTTCCTTGATTGTCAGAGCTTAAATCTCCAGCAATCAATACAATATAGCTAAAATTATTTTATCAGTGTTTTTTAAATTCTTACATTTTAGCTGCATATGATGATCTTCAACCAGAAATCACAAAGCACAGATCACAGCCAGGAGAGAGGTTTAAGGTCACCAGGCAGAAGAACAATGGCCAACACCATAACTGAAGGCCTTCAGATTGAAAATTAAATATATTTGTAAATCCCCTTCCCTAACAATCAGTAACACATAACCATGGAGTCAGCAGCATACAAATTTTGGAAGTCTGAGGAAACACCTGTGATTTGTCCTGATTATCTTACACATTTAGCAGTGAACTCCAAGGTTAGCTCTCTATGTAGTGGTGTCAAGGTCTTCAGAGCAAATACTTTCGCTGGTCAAAAAGCTGAAAGGAGGAGCCAACCTGTTGGAAAGCTGGACTTTATTAAGCTTTAAATAGCGTGGGACTTCCTTTCCTGGGATATTCTGACAGACTTAAAATTTGTATTTAAAGTTTTGCTAACTTTGTGAAAATCCTGATGTTAAAGAGATCACAGTTGACAAATCAGAAATGTTTGCTTTGCACANGCAATATATATGTCATACATATATATGAGTGGTACCTGATGGTTCGGAGGTCGATAGAACCTGTGGAATTATTGCACTCGACGCAAACTTGCCACACTCAAATTTTCACTTGGTTGTTCTATGCTAACATAGTATTAATTGTCACATAAAGCCATCAGTGAAAGTTTGACTCTTAGAAAAACTAGCTTCAGCAGAGCTGGGTTTTCAGGCAAAGTGAGTAGAAGAAGTCCAATCCA